>JANTQF010000034.1:0-188394 GCA_032988165.1 Emmonsiellopsis sp. PD_33
TAAATTACCACTTAAAAATAAGAATCTACTTGGTGGTGTTGAGATATGACTGCCCTGGAATGGTCAAATTTGTATGTAAATCTGCGGTCATTGGGTGGGAGTGGGCGTTGAGTGGTGAACCACGTTACCAGATCACATGACCGCTCCTTGCTGCGGGTTAGCGACAAATCGCCAGCATCAATCTCACCCAACCACGAGAAACTTCAGACGACAGTGCTTGTCCAAGCAGCATCCACGGTGTTGAAGGCATGTATACACAGCCAGGTACAGAGCAGCCGCTGCAGTCTAACCAACGTTGTGAAATTTCATCTATTCAACTAGTTCGGGGGACTATGTCTCCTACAACAGTACTTTTTTTCTTTTTTTTTACCCCCCCCATTCTCTCGATTAAACAAAACCTGAAAAGGGCATCCATCTCTCCTATCTTCATCAAAACTTAATTGTGGACATGGGCTCGAGAGAAGCATCAGGATCGCAAGAGACCCTTCGATCCCGCAAAGGTCTCGACTATCGAACTATGGGACGGTCCAATGACGTCCAACCCTCACCGCCTTCTGAGCATATCCGGCCAAAGCCAACTCATCAGGAATACCAAGGACGAAACCATGCAGCGCACAATAATAATACTGAATTACGAAAATTCCGCTTCTGGGATACTTCAAGTCTTGCGGTACCCCATCAACAGTTCAACCCTGATCCGCATTTCCACATTCACGGACTGACCGCTCCCGTCTGGATATCTCCGCCGTTCATTCACCGTGGAGGGCAAGGCAGACCAGACCGCCTTACGGTAATTGAACGGCCCAGGAAGGTTGACTAGGGCCAAATGCCTGTCGACCCTGCTTCGTTGGGCATCTCACGCTTGAATCCTGCATGTGGGCCGAAAGTTTTTGCATCTGATGCCTTGGAGGCCCCCTCGTTTTTTATCGAAACCTGAATTTATTTTGCCAAAGAAATGAAAAAACACATTGCTGGCTTCCCGAGTGCATGTACATGTCCATGCAGGCAGGACGGCACAGTTGCAGCCTCACTATGATAACAATATGGCTTCAAAGTGAGATTGTCCTCCAGTGGTCTAGATTTGGATGATGAACTGTATACAGGGATACTGTAACTCCCATCCAATCCCACACAATGGAGATCTCGGATACTTACCAAAGGACTAAGTCTCCAATTCTTACTTTTTGGTGCCTGTCGGACTAGGAGTCAGGCCGCAAAGGCGTGGCACCATCTATGGCAGTCTGACAGTCGACAAGATGATCTCTAGGGGCGCTAAACTCAAAAGCCATGGGTTGCCGCGAACTATTGCCAGATAGATGCAAACCGGTCAATGAAGGGACGGTACCTTGCAACGTGGACACTGCGTGGCGAGGTAATTCCAAAGAATTGCATACAATAACCTGGAGAATCCCACAATTTAGGCACCATGGTTCGTACCCCCTACATGACAGCACTGAGGGGGGACGTGTTCAATCAGCGATCGCCCCAATCAACTTTTGATATATGCAGAATCGGGATATATTCTTTCTTAAAAAAAAACACACCTTCTCCATTAAACACTTTCTAGGCCCTGATGCACCTCCTGTTCGTTAGTGACCCCCTATGGAGCCTGTCCAGTCAGAAAGCAAGCTTTTTTTAAAGCCGATCGTTCCCGTTCAAAATACCTACAGACCGATTGTGAACTGGTGGAGCCTCGCCTTGAAACGAACGAACATGTCATCACCGTGAAGTTTAATTTCTTCCTTTCTCTACCCTTTCTCTGGTTGACCGCCCTCGGACTCCACGCTGTCTTGCATTGCAGTGTTTAAAATTTTTGATATTTTCAATAGATATTGAAATATGGATCCTGACGTCGTTCGCAAATTTTCACAACGGACGGTGATACAACTGTCAAATATTACCCTTGGGAAAAAAGAAAGGAATGAGAGAAGCTGTATCTTTTTGCTGCTAAATATGGGCTACAGATTCCAGCTCTTGGTTTCGACTCAGCCCCCCTTTTGACGTTCACTAAAGATTGACCAGCACACGATTTACTGCTAGGATCCTGCTGGATCTTCGGCTAGCAAGATATACATCTGTGGGATTAACTTTAGGAAGCTTGCCATCTTAGCGTTGTCCGTGCGTGCTACCCAGAGCCAAGGCGATGACGGAGTCATTATTAGGGGATTACGACCTCGTCAGTACCCATCAAAGTTATACTACTCGGCGCAGAAAACGCATAGCTGAATATGAGTTGGCTTCGTCTGATTGAATCTCCATTCCGACATCGTGCCGATTTCGAAAACCTTCCTACCTGCTTATCGCTGCTGTAACGGCCTACATGATCCATATATCTACATGTGATGGAAACATTCTACAATCCCTTATAATCATGTTGTTTTTGAACAGGCAATACAACAGCTAACATCGGATATAACACTTTGACCTCTATTTACACGTACCTAGTACGGTTGAGCTACAGCCTTGGGAGAAAACGATTTAGTCGAAACTGGCTATTATGCTTTAAACACCTACGCTCTTGTCCAGGGAAGTTGATCTCATTTAGCGTCCGGGATCTGGCCATATGTGTGGAAATTGTTGGGGACACTGAAATCTACGGACATACATATTGCTACTCCGGACTTTAGGACATGCACCACCAATTGAAACTTTAGATTAAAAATATCTCTGGCCAAGTATTGACTCCGTGCTGCCGGCCTAAAGATATCCAGACTCGAACAATTTGGAACATCACCCTTGGCTTCAGGAATCGGAACATATTCCCGCTTTGGACTATAGCACGTAAATAGCAAATTGAAGCGAACGGTTCATCGAAATCAAGGGTGAACCATCCGAAACACGGTTCGTGCTGTATTTGACAGGGGAAATAAACAACTTTTGATTGCCAGGATCCGGCTTATATTGGTCTTTATTTTCAGCCCCCTCGGGGGATTACCGAGACAGGGCCTTCTCCTGGCAGCATGGGGAAGAAGTCTAGATCTATTTCATTAACTTGAAATCACCAGCGCACTTTTTAATAATGGCTAGAACCGCTTACGATCGCCCAAGTGTCCCTGGTGACGCAGTTCCAGCCAGCGGTGATCAATCTATTCCAAGTGATACATGTATGTATGGTTTGAGATTGCTATATTCAGGTTAGATAGATACTGCACGGCAAACCATTCCAACCTCCATCTCACGGAGTATAAAATGCAAGATAGATCAAAAAGATAAAGAATAAATAAAAAAAAGTATTCGACCGACGCAGGACTCGAACCTGCAATCTTCCGCAGACTGGAAAGTAATTGAACCGGAAACGGATGCGTTAGCCATTACGCCAGCCGGCCGTTATTGAGGTAAGTGGTCCACAAAGTGCATGTTGAGCCAAACTTAATAAATGGCCCCGTTAAATCCAGCCTTGGAACGGAGGCGATTGATTGGCTGGAACTCGCCATAGGCTAGCGTGGTCGACCTCCCTTCTCCTTGCTTCATCTCAAACTTATCGCATACAGCAATCTCATTTTACCAACAAAGTGTCTGACCTATGTCTCATTGAAGACTCATTCTCAGTGTATTCCTAGTTGAAAAAATCGCTATGAACTCATAGTTAACCACATCCAAGCGCGAAACCCGCCCAACTTGCGTTAACTGGGAAATAAGCCGGAAAATGCCCATATATTCAAGGAAATGGGAATTGAGATGGTATATTATTGGTGTCGTGCATTCTCCTGTACGATATATTTTACTGTCAATACATGGCTAATATAAAGTTAGGTTTGTTGCTTCGTATTTCTCCATCTAGACAATCGGAGATGCGAGCCTACAAGGGATAACTACCGTTGAAGCTGGATCATTGCGAGCGTCAAGTTGTTTTCTATGAAAATCCTGCTCATATCTATGTCAGCATTGATGACTGCATTTCATGAGAGTCCATTCGGTTGTGGATAAATCACCCATCTAGTCCAGTGACTAGTGATAAATGCGCGCTCAGAATTGGATTCTGTCACTGTCCCTTGAGCTTAACACATTATGCTGGAAGTATACACTGGCACATGGTGCTAGGCAGCAAGTTGGATATACAGGAGCCTGGCTAATATGCCCTATCATTCTTCATTCAGAGACTTATTGTTAAAATAGCTGCAGCTTATATACTCCCTTTGCCTCCTTTTGATGCTCTAGAATGGACCCTTTGTGTAGGCAATGTCATAATCTCCCAGCTTGAAATTTGAATGTTGTCACCCCAATTATTGATCATTTGCTAAGACATTTTACCTTTGAAGACTCTCTATTAATTCCAAACTGCAGAAGCCGAGGGCAATGTCAAATTTACTACGATGATGGGCCAAAGAAACCGGTCAGGATACATTTCGTTGCGTGGGCGTACGCCTCGAAGAACTTGGCTGGGTCTTCGTGAGGATAAAATCCGATCCCAGGAGGAGACAAATACGGCGTAGAAAGGTCCTCAATTCATTATTCTACTAGATGTGAGTACTATGAATGACTATTGAGCTTTATCTATTTACCTCAAAGCGTCTTAAACTAGTATAAAAGCTTTTATGGTCAAGAGGAGTAGCTAGATGCCATTTATATAACTATAAGAGCAATTCTATTATGAAGAAAACATAGGTTCAGCCCTGGAGTGATTGAGTGATTTCCCGATTTGGCAGACCTCGACAGGGGCTTGTGTGCTTGATACCTAGGTATCGCTAGAGAACTTTATCAACCACCAAATTATCGGGAATATTGCCCCCGCCCTGTTTGCTTTCATACAGCTTCTATCTCGATTACATCTTCCTATCACCCTCTCTTTTCAAATTGAACAACAACAGTACCAGCGAGAGAGGCAGAACCAGTGCCCCTCCTGGTTGTAATGAAGGGGTACGAAGAGCTGCCTCCTGAAACCAAGGCGCTGTTCTCAGCATTGTTTTGGATTCTCTGATATTAATAGCGAGAGCAGTGATCTACGATGATGGTTCTAGAAGGATATCGCTGCCGCTTGAGTGTATCGGGTCCCTGTCCCGAAGATCCCTTTGTACGCCTCCCTCCCAAGGGGGTGTTGGGATAATAAAACGCTCCACCCGAGGCGGCATAAACCAGCCTCGCTGCCAACCCCATCATCTCCTCAACACACTCCATACGCTCTTGGCTCGTTATTGATCATGCCTTGACGTCTAATTTATCTCCATGTCAGAGCGGACGCGGGCTATCCGTGCTTGTGTTAGGTTACATGGAAAACAAGGTTGTACCCCCTCTCCCCCCACCGTTCTCCTGTGCGACTCATGATTATGCTTAAACCGATGTTCCCGGAACAATAATCCGCAATTATAAAACCTTCTTTTTTTTATATAGGTTTTATTGAAAAAGAGGGGGGATTAAACGGTACTTCCTGCGATCTCACTGGTGTTTCAGGTTTCTTTTTTATTAATTATTTAATTATGATCCCCAGGATTGCTGCATGCTTGGCCCTACGGGCGGAGCAACGGGTCCTACAAGCGTCAATCCTTCCACCTGGTCGAGACTTGTGCCCTCCAGTTCCTGTGTAAAACCTTGCGTGGAGAACTTATTAGCCACAGACAACACGGAGCGTTTGGGACCAGGGTTGGCCGGTGTGGCCGGTTGATAATGGGGCGGAAACCGGGCGTCGGGGCAAGGTCTGGGAAATTCTAAATTGAAAAATTGATCCACGGAGACATATGTTCGTCTCACATTGATACCATGGCAGGGCCGATGGGTTTCGCGCAATATGAATCAATTGCGTCATGGAATAGCGGAGGGCGAAGGAGGGTTGATCGTCCTGTGTCCATTAACCGCCTATCCAATCGATCTGATGCCGATACCGATGATGGGGGTATCATCCCTCCCGAGGTCCGATTTGGGTATGGACCTGTTTGGAACTTCGACTGCATGAACTGCGCCGCTTCACTGACAGGCAAATGGCATCTCAAAAAGGAGGAATAAGTTCATCCTTGGTTGCCCCAGTCGCGTGTCTTGCTTCCAGCAGTTCCATTATGCTTCGACGCGCTTGGTTGGCGCATTGCTGGATGGAACAAAACCCCGACAGCCGCAAGACGCAACGCCCGGTTCAACTCAGCCCCATCATGAAATCATCGCTCAAGAGTGATTGGGATCCGTTGTTATTGAGGGGGGACCTTACGACCTTACGGGAAATGGTATTGTTGCCCAAATACCACACGCCTTATTGGAAGGGTATAATTTTCGTTCTGCTCTCGTCACTCTCCCCCGGCATACTTAAGCTAATTCACAGTGGCTGCCTGATGAGGGAGTAACCAAGCAAATAAGACTGGGTATGAACTGGATATCAATCCCCAGGTTGCATGGTTTCCAGCCAGGTGAGCGGACAAACTGCTTTCTCGAGCGGAGCTAGTTAAACACCTTCCTCCTTGGTCGAATGTACTAATTACCATGCGGCAGCGGCAAAACAGCTGAGTTTCTGTATTTGTTTCTCGGGAACTGAACCACCTGGGAATAGTTCCTGGAAGATCGGAGATCGCGGTGTGGGAAATACAGCGGTGTCTTCACCGCCTGAGGCCACAACACATACACGATGCAAAGAAAGCCCTATTATTAGGGCCCAACGGTTGCGTCAGAGGCATGTAAGACATCTTTAGAGGCGGTGCCGTCGTGGCGATTGCCGAACCCCTTGCAAAATTCCACGGAGACCACGAGCAAACCGGCCTCCTTAATTAATAACCAGATTTTTGATAGGCTGTGACATACATATTCCCATGTCATGTGCTAACAACCATAACATGGGGGGGTTCTTGTCAACGGAGGCCCAACAAGGCCAAAAAGAGAAGACTCCTCAGAGATTCTGGGTTTTGATAGCCGACATATGCCACATGGTCGCGGAATAACCTGTGGCGATGCAAGTTAAGGAACACAGACTTTCGGGGCCATCGTCCGGGCCGGACTTCAATGCCACAATCGACCCTTTGGGCCTTTGACAAACTTGGGAGAATTACGAACAACTTTTTACCTCGAAGAATCGGCCCAGCAGGCTGTTGCCCCATATCATATCCCATGCCCTCGTTGGGCGTTTATATGAATGAAATCGCCCTAGCTCTCATCGCGAGTTGATGGCATGGCTAGTGGCTTGATCGATTGTGGTTCGCGAGCAGCCTGACAATCAACTGGATCCAGTGCGAAATCCCTGCTGCATGACATGACAGCGAATCTTTCACGATATTTTCTTTTCTTTTGCCGATCTCTTGGTAGCTTGGGTCGTTACCACTCGCATGTGCCCAGCATTCATGACGCCAGAACGGTTATTGGGTGGGGAGTTTAACTATGTTTTTTCTTGGTTTCAATTTTTCATTACAGTTCTCTACAGCTCTTTGGTATCCGAACTTGAAAAATTATCGGAGAAATGGTATCATGCTAAATACGGGGCGCTTGAAGTATCATACATTGTGTCTTGCCGACGTGGTCTTCTTCATGATGAAACCCACAGTGAAAACGGCCCTAAAATAAGCAGCGAAACTGTGGTAACTCCCCACACCTGACACAAGGCCTTTTGGCTGGCTGGGGTTTGGCTCTGGCGATCCCCTCATTGAGTCCCGAGGCAAACGAACCAATACCATAACTGCTGGAGCAACAACCGGCGGGAGGATCAGACATCAGAGTGCGTCGATGTCATTGTGCTCCCTCCGCAACGCTTAGTTTCCCTGTTAATCGGAAAATTTATGGGCGACGATGCTGTCGGCAAGTCTCAGATAACTTACACGGTACCTACATCTGTGTGCGACATGAATTGCATTATTCAACCGGGTTATACCTGGTAGTATATTGGATCGAGAAGCTTCGAAGAACCGTCTTCTCCTCACCGCATAGATATAGTGTTTGGGCGCTGATTGGCTTGAATGAAAGCAAAATCGGTTCCTAACAAGGGAACTTCCCTTGAATAATTGCTTTTTCGGGCCCTTCGCGAGAGGCTGGGGAGCGTACACCGCAACCTGATGTGCTGTCCGGGATTTTGTTGAAATTCTGGGGAACAACTATGTTGACTTGCCGGTACGAAGATAACTGCATATGAGCATCTAGGTGCCCCTAACACGTAGCTTTTGTTTGATATCCAACTTCAGAAATTGGCGGAGAGAATCGTTCTTCCATTGATTTACTGACTGGAGGAAAACCAAGGTAGTTAAACCAAACAAAAAGGGCAGGAATGGCCATATAATTGACATGACAACTCAGGTTTTTCCTTTCATGATTTATCTGCGTTTCAGCAATCCCTGATACACAGGCCTCTGAGAGAGAATATCCTGTCAACTTTAACATTTTAACCATTTTTCATGCTTTATTTCTTTTTCCTTCCTTTCTTGACTTCCTACCCCTGTAGAGCTTAGATCACAACCACAAGGATCACCTGTTCGCCGCTCTCTGGATCTCTTCACCGCCAATATAGACCTCCAAGCAAAAGTACGCATGGGTCTTGGTCGCCTTGTTCTGCAGAAAAAAAAGCGCCACCAAATGGAATGAAAGTAAGGGGGTGGGGTCGAATATACGGTAAAGTAGCAAATAAACCAAGGGATTGTACAGAGTGGCTTGCTTCATGGGTGGATATAGATATTCTCCTTTGCGCGACTCAAACTAGGTAACTAATAATGTATGCAGACAGTTTACTTGACCTTGCCTCTGCATGCTGGATGGAATTGGGAGGGGACATTTTTTTATTTTAATTTTTTGCATCCTTTTGGGACGCGGCTATTCAAGGTTTTGTATAACTCTACAGACCTTGCATTGACTGGTTATCCAACAAAGAACTTGGTTCATTTCTTCGATAGTTATATTTTATGCCCAGCGCCTATGGAAATCTGAAATTGTAGTGAGATTGGACGAAGCGCAGAAGCTTGAGACGATGAGACAAATGACTTCAACACCAGGCAAGTAGACGGGGTACTCGCTTCTTCTAACCTTCAATATCATTAAAGGGCTAAATGTGGGCATCTTGAAGGGCTCAAAAAAAAGCATTGAAAAATATTCGCCCTATGAAGATATGAAGCACGGATAGCCGCGCATAAAGGAGCCTACGATAATTAAGGAGCGCTTGATCCCCCCCCCCAGCCCCATGGAAGTTTATCTTGAATTGCTGCTTCGATCTCCTGTCTGAAGTAGGAAATGAGCAAATAACCGCGGTACTGTATCCTCTATCTTAAAAGTACCGCTATGATATGCGACTTTTCTACCAAGCACCAGTTAATTAATGCACAGAACATCCTTACGCGGGCCAAAAGTAGCCGCCATCCATATCAGGATAGCTAACCAGATGCAAATGGAAGGTCAGACAAATATAAGGCATGTTACAAGGAGACTAGGGAGGAAATAAGTCAGTGATCTCAGCATATGCTGAGGGAACCAGGTTAACATGGAACAGCATGTCCATCATGATCTATAAATTCCAGACCGATGTTTCCCTGTGTCGTGGCAGGTACTTGAAGCAGTGCTACGATACACAGCCATGCTATCCAGCTCCCTGCACTCGGCACTGTACATGCCATGCCTCCCACCAGGCTGGTGTGGAATAGTGTGACAACCATTTAGACATGTACTGGTACTGCTCCACTTTCTATGTCGTTACGGTGATGGGGGCTGATGGAGATAAAAATAAATAAAAAAGTAAATGACGAAATAAGATTGGATAATCAGGACGACTCCCCTGTGTTAAAAAAAGAGTAAGAACCAGGCGCAGGGTCCCAGGGCGTAATTTTAGTCTCTTGGTTTCGAATAATTTCTTGATACCCTCCATTCTTAGTATATAACTAGATCTCCTGCGTCACTCTTCACTCGCGTAATTATCTAAAATATACATTTAGCTATATATATTTATCCCTACTTCGAATCTAGCCCCGCCTAGTCCAATAAATACTACTAGTAACAGGGCGGAGGGACTCGAGTATTTGTTAACCCCGCCCCCCCAATAACATCCTCCCCGAGAATTTTGCCATCTGCCAGCAGACCCAAAAATGAAGTTGGCCTCTGATTTCTAGGTTAGTTCCATTCCTTTTCTTTTTTTCCTGGTATAAACCCATGACCAGGGGAACAAGAGTCAGGGGGAAAAAAGAATAAAACACTAGGAATAAAGTAAGGTAGTTAACTAACTAGTTATGCGTAAAGAGAAAGGAAAAATTCCTTTGCAAATACCAAAATATAACATACATGATACCGATTATTTTGAGACGAACAACACCACACCACCCCCGGATATCTCAGGCCCACTAAATTTTTATTTTTGCATTATCCTTGATCCTTTACTTTCTGCACCACTGCCCATCGGTGTATGGCAGTAATGGTGTGGAGGCGAAATACTCGGGCTGCTCAAACCAAGATTTGCTCCCTTAACTAGCATCGGCTTGCATGATGGCGCAAGGAACACTTGGTGGACCAGGGACAGGTTAAGTTATTTCTTTTTAGAGGATCCAGAATAAAAAAAGTTACATGCGGGACATTTATATGGTTTTTTTATTTTAAAAAAAAGAAAAAATAAGAAAATAAGCAAATAAAGTCTTAATATGTTGTAGTTAGCCTTTAGTTGCTTCGTCTGTGATTAGCTTTTGATGTGCCTGATACTCAGCTCTTCCCTTATCCTATCTTCATTCCGCGCCTCTCTCTTCCTCTCCTCCTTTCCTTGCACGACATCATAATAGGAACATGTTCTCTTTCCGTCCTTTCGCTGCCTGCTTGTTTTCTGCCATACTTCTCCCCCTGTCAACGGTGACGCAACACACGGGGCGAGAGCAAAAGGACCGAAATCTGACATCTGCAAGCTCGTTGGTGGAGCAGAGGAAGCGATGGTAACCAGTGATCGTATACGATTCTAGTATTTCACTATTGGTCGAAAAGCTAGAAGCAGGAAAAACACCTTAGACCGACACTTCCATCTCCCTTTATCCAAAAGCTATCCCCATCCCTTCTAGAGCGGATCGGTACTGTACCACATCGGGACAGACAAAGCTTTTATCCCTTGACCCTACCTTTCGCCTCTGACCGTCCCTCTAGCTCGGTTCTTGCACTATAATCGTCACACCCACATGGTCCAGGGGCGGTGGCGCGGGTGATCGACTTGAAATCAAACTTCACCGATTCATTCATTTGCCCATAGGTATCCTCTTCAACCTAAGAACTTTATTCTGGAATTATCTGTCGAATCTTTTTCTTTTCGGGCGCCGTTCGTCAACCCGCAACAACCTCTCTTTACTTTTTCCTGTCGCCAAATAGGCGCTGTGGCTAGGTCGACCGGCAGGCATCTCGTATCTTCCACCAGACACGATCGCTCCGGGAGAAATCATCTCAGCCGACTGGTGTGCATATGGTCGTCGTGCAATTTCTTTCACGTATTCCCACAGCAAAGGTGGATATCTCATTGCTCTTGGGTTCTCAAGATGAGGAGGAGAAAAAGACGAGCACGACCGCTTCGACGGTTACAACAGAGCCGATAGTCGTGCCAGCCGCACCGGGGACAACTTCAAGCTCGCCACGATCAGCATTATTTGCAGAAGCAATCGTGACCCCACTACCCGTCTCTCCTGCCGCTGTCTCCGCAATACCGGCGAAACGGCTGCAACCCGCACTCTCACTTGAAGCTCCAGCTAAAAAGCAGTCAAAATGGTCCGTTGAAGAGGATGCTTTGATCATAGAACTGCGAGGGAGTGGAATGAAGTGGGAGGATATTAGCAAAAGACTGCCCGGGCGAAGTGCTATTAGCTGTCGCCTTCACTACCAGAATTATCTCGAACGACGGAGTGAGTGGGATGAGGACCGCAAGAATAAGCTGGCACGGCTATACGAAAGGTAAACTCCCAGCGACGGCGCGGCTCTCAAGCGGAGGTATTATTTTGCTGACTTGAAACGCAGATTCAAGCAGGAAATGTGGGCGAAAATAGCCGAGGAAATGGCCATTCCATGGAGAGCTGCGGAGGCGATGCACTGGCAACTGGGAGAGCAGGAGATGGCTAGACGTGCCGGTGTTATACCATTTTCACTTTCGAATCCTTCATCAGAACCCCCTCAAAAGATTCGCAGAGTTAGCGCGACGACGCCAAAATCGAGACGAGAGGCAGTCACCCGTGGTGTATCAGGCCAGCAACTTCCTTCGGTGGCCGAACTCACTGCTGGTGTTCCAGCATACGTATCAAATCAGCCTCGTGAGCATTACACGAGAAGAAGGTCTCCCAAATCCCCCGCAGACCCGGGCCGTAACCATGCAGGAACTCGATCGGGAGCTGGCACTCGTTCTAGGAGATAATATTTCAAAATGGTGGGCATAGTATTTTCAGGCGGCATATGAATGCATAGCGTGGTTGGGAGGCGGATAGATCGGTGACTGGTCTTGTGTATGTTTTTCCTCGTGATTCCCCTTCTTCCCTTCTGTCATAACTTTATTCCCCATATCTTTCCATTCTTTTTCTTTTTTTCGGGTTGTGCATATGTAGGTTAAGTCATGTCTGTTTCCCCTTCTTATGATTGTCCAAATATCCTTTTTGTCTTATTATTCTTGTCTCCTTTGTTTTTCATGGCGCTCAGTTTGAGACAGACAGAATGCTTGGAATATCTTTAGCGACCTAGTCTCTCAATCAAGTTTCTTCAAACTAGCAATGGCCCACCAGTTGTCCTTTTCGTAACCGTGATCCAAGACCTGACCACCGGCTGCAACGATATCTCTTTCAAGCTCCTGAGATTCATACAAATGATAGTACCGATGGAAGGTTTTGGTTTCTTCCTCCGAGTTATCGCTGCTTTTCCCTTTTCTCACCCAGGGTACCATGACATCCTGGTCATCTCCGGCATCCCAACCCCTTCTGCTGTTTTTCTGTTCCAGAGCCCATACGTAGATCAATGCTTTCCCACCCTCTTGGTTTCCGCAGGGCGGTTTAAGGGTTTGTAAAATAGATTCAACCGCCTTGACTCTCCGTTCTGGAGTGGACAAATGATGCACCACTGCGATAGAGATGGCGAAATCAAAGTGCCTAACAGGATGCGGTAAATTTAGATTATCCGCAACGATAGCTGAGTGCGGATTATGCTGGCTCGCAATTCGTGCCAATGCTTCAGATCTGCAAGTCATAGTTAGACAAGGAATGCAATATCACGGGGATGTGAGTCACTGGCGGGTATAGGCCTACCGATCCGACGCTATAATGAACACATTTGGGTTCACGGGCAGATATTTGCCATTGCCGCAACCAATATCCAAGCCGATAGACCCGGGAGGCAATTCTTTCAAAAACCGTTCAACAATCGGCCAAGGCTACACAGCGATTTGGTGAGCTTCGCACACCTTTAGACAGCTATGAAGGGTGCAGGAAGCCGAGATCGACCAACCTTATATCTCGTAGAGGAAAAGTGGTGGGCGATTTCTTGGTAGACACTGTGAACATGCAGTTCTTCATACCTCTCGCCGGCTTGTTCTTCCATGGTTCCTCGTCAGGGCGGTCTGCGATGGGAAGGACGACTAAAAATGGGGGGAATCAGAGGCAGGGAAGGCAGCCTTTGAAGGTCTTGTGCGGAGGCAAACAGATATAAAGCCAACTAACTTCTCTAGGGAATGGAACGGTGGGTATTGACCTTTGTCGTGGTGTTTGTGCTGGAGATGGAAGACGAACACCTCCCCGCCAGCAAATTTGGCCAAATGACAATCGATCGATTTAAGGTTCGGCAGTGGCGTCTAGATCGAGCTCGGGCCTCTTGGGCGGTAGATCCATCACGTGCATCTATCTAACCCCTATCTATCCATCCATCCATCTAATACGTTTGGGGATATCAATGGGATCTTTTTTTTTTTTTAATGGTGGTGCGAGTTATTGAAACGCTGGATGGAAAGGGAAATAGAGGTATATTAGCTATGGCGGTGTCATACATACATTGTCGTGCTTGGCTAGCATTCCTAGTATCTATCCCAACCCCGCATTCCAAGTGTATGTATAACTCTTTCCAACGCACCTGTGGATCTAACAGGGCTTTCCGGAAGGAATATATTAAAGTGTAGTGGGTTCTGGGAATTCTTGTGTAGAAGAAACCCTCTGTTGAATTTTCAATAACAGCTTTCCCTTCATACGCAGAACAAAAGGCATATTGCTTGTTTCAAAGACCTGTTCGGTATATACTAGTAACTCTTAAATGAGAAAGGCCCATAGGCAATTGAATATATCCTCTTTTCCCCCTTTTTTCCCCGCAGACCCGAAGTCGGGGAGTGAGCAAGCGACGGATTTATATCTATTTTCAAAGGAAATTTAACAATATATATCAGCTCAGGCTGAAAAGAGTTTGTATGAGATTGATGTTTCATATAATCACAATACTCAGCGAGAGATCGATATGCAGAGAAATTGGAATCAGGGGACTTCTTGATATGGTCTCTCTATTTAAATATCGGCCCCGGGCTGGGTTGAATTAAAGTTTAAGGTTAAATACGCGCGAACCACCAAAACTATTTAGCAGGTTTTTGCAATATAACTACCCGTCGTTGACTTGACGTGCGAAAATCCTGTACTTCAGATTAGAAAGGTCCATCTATATTCAAACTGGCCCAGTAGACAAAGTACACTGAAATACCTCACGTAAACTGCCCGGAAATCATTCAACCTGAGAATGCGAAGTATGTTTGCTTACTATCTAGATGGATAGATTACAAACCCCCGCCATGTCACCTGACATATATTTTTTCGACGCGTTTTTCTTTCTTGTTCCTCAGCTGATTTAAAATAAAAGTCATACATCTTCCTTTTACGAACCCCCAGGGCGGAAAATTCATCTGGAGATAAGGTCTACCAGTAGCATCTCGTGATCTTTTATTCGAGCTAGGTAGACTTCAAGAGCACCCGGAGACTTGAGCAAATGCTAACATACATACCCCGCAGGAGGATTATCACGATATATCGCGTCAGGATCAGCTCCACAGCCCCTATTTATGAGCCTTCAATTCGCTGTTATCTAGGAATTCAAGGAAATTTGGTTCTACACCGACCAAGATGTCGTTCCAACCCACCCCAGTAGATATCCCCGTCATCGTATCCGTTGCTTCAGCCAGCGGGGGTGGATCAGATGGGGCGCAATCGTTCGCCTCGGAACGCCGCATAACCCCAACATGGACAGTCTCGCAGCTAAAAGGCAAATTGGAGACTATGACTGGAATTCCCCCGTCGAGCCAAAGACTCAAACTGAAGGCTCCCGGGCGGGAAGACCAGTGGGTTGAAGGGGATGACCGCGTCGTGGGAGACTGGGGACTTGGAAGAGGATGCGAGTTCGAGGTAAGGAAGACTATTTGATGTTTTAATTGCCTCATTTCCTTGATATTTTCATGAGATGGCCGATGCTTTTACCCCAAGGCTTCGTTTACGAGCCTGTCCCAAGTCCGGGCAACATCACCTTCCTCCCCCCACGCCGCATAGCTGGGCGTTTGCTTTGGGTCGAAAGACACTGTTCCTTTTATGAAAATGCAGTATGATGGAGCTCCTGTGGAATCATAAGGACTTTGTTCGCTCTTTCAGCGGCCAGCAACCGAATATCACCTCCTAGTATTCAGCAGGAGACACTACCCAAGCCAGTGGTAGCCCACTCGTTATCATGTTTGTGGCAGTCTTTCCTAGTGTTGGGATCTACAAATGCCTATTTTCATGGCGGTACTATTAATGGAGCCTTTCATCTTTTGCTACTAGTTTTATGAAGAAAACAATCCATTCACTTCCCTACTCCATCAAGCTAACAATCAAGTAGATCCATGACTCCCGCCCCCCAGCCGCGAGGCCGAACTTCAGCGACCTCTCCTCAGTGCAAAAATACACTCTACCGACCTCGACCTACGAGTCCCTATCAAACACAGTCCTCTCATGGAAAAAGAATCAAAAACTCGGACGGTTCGATCCGAACGCCCTCTCCCCCGAACAAATCTTGGAACAGCAGGCTAAGAAGGACCAAGAGGAAATTGGCCAGCGAGGTAACGTCCAAAAACAAAATATCTTCCATTCTTCAATGTACTTTGATATTTATATACGATGTTTAGGAATCCAACTATCCAAGCGCGCCATCATCCTTCCCTCAAACCCGCCACACATCCGTCGTGGGACGATCCGCTTCGTCGGCCCGGTACCATCCATCCCCGTCCCCGGTGTAAAGCCAGGAACAGAAATACCTGACTCGGCAGCCCCGATTTGGGTTGGGATTGAGCTCGATGAGCCTACCGGTAAGAATGATGGTTCTGTTGCTGGTCAGAGGTATTTTACCTGTCTCGAGAAGCGAGGTGTGTTTGTGAAGCCGGAGAAGGTCGAGGTTGGAGATTTCCCGCCGTTGGATCTGGGACTGGATGAAGATATGGAGGAGATTTGATGACTGGATTTTGAATTGAGGGGGAGTTGGTTTGGTTTGCTGTTATGCATTATTTGCTGTTGATAGGAGAAATACTTAATAGTAGAACAGCTAAAGGGTAGCTGATGGAAGACGTGTTGCAACCGCTATGTGGGACACGAATGATAATGAAGCGACCTCGTAACCTAGGTGCATCAGGATTACATTATCCAATAATATACGTATTTGTGATTAGAAATGCGCGAGATTGGAAAGATATCAATGAATAAAATCAATTGCTTTTTTCCTCTTGATATTCCTAAGTCCGAAAAATTAAAGCCGTCTAATAGTTTCCAGGGGGAATTTTTGTGATATATGGAAAAAGGGAAATATGTGTGTGACATAGCCCAAAGAAATAAAAAAAAGGGGGGAATTGCGCAATGGATTTAGAAACAATAAGCGCTTTACTTTGGCACCCCACCACGTCCGCCCACAGCTCCAACAGCCTCCAATTGAGCAGCACTGAGGCTAACCTTGGGCAGTGGTCTTCCTTTGCCCGTGGGTTGGCTCACGAACTTGATCTCTGACAGGTAGCTCAGATATCGGCCCACGTCTTCTCTGCTGATACCATAACCGCCGCTTTCGTCGACTCCAGTCCAGTTCTCGGCATCGGCCTTGAGAATATAAACAGCATTTCTATCATCAAGCTCAGGAGCCCGTGTCGTAGCAGGGAGATCGTTGACACAGAAGTGATATAGAGGCATCAGCGCATGCTGTTCTTGATCCTTTTCTTGGCCACCAGCGGACACGTAGTTTTCGAGTTCATCTTTCCAGATGTCGTAGTCGACTTCTGGGACCTTGTAGCCGTAAAACTCGAGAAGTGACAGGTATTCGTTCATACGCAGACGTGGATGACCTGTAACGTGAACAACGTGAACGCCATCCTCCAGAGGGTTGAGAGTAGAAGCTACAACTACACGAGCAACGTGCTTCACCGGAACAGAATTGACGGTATTGACGATGTGTGGCCGGGTTCGTAGCTGAATGCAGCCCTTCAACATCCGAATCAAGAAGTCATCAGTATTGCAAACGCCCGTCTCTGAATCACCCAGAATATATCCAGGCCGGATGACAGAGCCCAGCAGACCTCTCTTTCCAGCAGCGCGAACGAGCTGTTCGGAGACCCATTTAGTTTGTCCGTATCCAGTGCCGAGTCCGGTTCTGCTACCCTCCATGTCATCATCTTCAGAGATGGCATGTCTACCAGTGCTGATTTGTTGGTCTGAGAGTTTGACATAGTGGTCGGTGTCAAGCACGCTGGTGGAGCTGACAAATGTGAAAATCTTCGGCTTCCCCTCATTGCAAAGTCTCATGGCATCGACGGTGGAGATGACGTTGGAGGCCATCATATCATGATATCTTCTAACCCAGTGGACCGAGGCACCGTTGTGGATCACCAAGTCGACTTTCTGAGCCAGATTGTCCCAGGTCTGCTGGTCGATACCAAGCTGCGGCTTTGATAGGTCACCCACAACAAAACCTAATCGACTCGACCATTCGTCACGCCATAAGCCATAGCCCTGTAGGGAGCGTCGAACTCGATCAAGGGCAGCCTTTGAATCCTTAACACCTCTCACGTGGACAATTAGTCTGATGTCACGAGTAGTTCTTTCAAGAACATCCTTGATGATATAAGCGCCTAGGAATCCAGTTGCACCAGTAAGGAAGACTGTCGGCTGGGCTGATTCACGAATAGCCGCTGGGTCAGCTGTTTGATACTTGGCTGGCAACTGTTTGACAAGCTCGTCCAGGGACCGAGCATAGGCAGAATCTTCCTCTTTGACGCCCTCCCTAACAACACCATTCTTCACTGCGAGCTGCCTGTCAACTTGGGCGCTAAAGCCAGCTAAGCTAGGATATTCATAGAGAGTGTTTATAGAGACATTTGCTCCAGTGTCCTTGCGGATGTCCAGTAGCATCTGCTGGGCCAGAATACTATGTCCTCCAAGATCGAAAAAGTCATTTTGGGGTGCAATAGTTTTGGCATTAAGACCGCGGATGAGGCCGGCCCACTTGGTTGCAACTGTTCGCTCAGTTGCTGACATGGATTCCCATCTCTTCAAGTCTTCGTCGGAGGCCGGTTCTGCCTGTTCTGCAATATCGGGGAACGGGAGATTTTGCTTGTCCACCTTGCCATTGGGATTAAGGGGTAGCTTGTTGAGGACGATGAAAGTAGTTGGAACAGCATAACTGGGCAAGCGAGTCTTCAAGTGGTCACGAACTTCGGTCTGCATTCTCCTGAACCGCTTCGAGTAAACCTTTGTAGGGCCGAAATCAGTCCCCTCGTCTTCAATATCCTCCAACCCCTGAGCCTTAAGAAATTGTGGCCATTCTTTCAGCTCTGGAACTATGTAGCTTGCGAGCGTTGGCTCCTCGTTTCTATCTCTTCGGACGAGCGTCTTGCAGTCTCTAATCAAGGGATTCTGGCGCAGGTTGTTATCGATATCGTTGAGCTCGATTCTGAATCCACGGATCTTGACTTGATCGTCTGCACGACCCGTGCATTCCACATCGCCAGACTCCAGGTATCTACCCAGATCACCAGTTCTATAAAGCCGATCCCGTGGACCCTTATAGTACTTCCTCCACGGCTCACCCTTGTCGTTCTTCTTGTCAGCTTCTACCCACTTTTCATTGTCGACAAACCAATTCATGAGGAACTTCTGGTCGTTCAAAGCCTGATCTCCCTTGTACCCCTCAGCCAGACCAGCAGCACGGACATAAATCTCTCCTACCTCCCCCACCTTACATAACTTAGTCCGATCCTCCCTGTTTACAGCAAGAAGCTGGACATCCTTCATACCCTTCCCTGCTGGCACGGTATCCTTGAGTTTGTCCAAGAAGTTAGGATCTTTCGCCCGGCTGGGTATCTCATAGTAGCTGACTGCTCGCTGGGTTTCCGTGGTACCGTACATGTTGACAATGTTGACATTAATGGCAAGTTCCCGCAGACTCCTGCAGTCTCTCGTTGTCAAGACATCACCGACGAAGAACGCCCTGTCCAACGATGGGAAGTGCGCCGATGCTCCACCAACAAGGATCTGACCCATAGCAGGTGTTAAATGTGTGACAGTTGGCTTGTGCTCTCGCATCCATTCTGCGAGCTTCTCGTGTTGAATGTCTTCCTTGGAGGGCACAAGCAATTGCGCACCGAGGAAAAGAGGGGTGAAAATATCTCTTTGCACGGGGTCATGCGCAATACCCGATAAAAGTGTAAACCGACTCTCTGAATTAAGCTGGAAGCGTTCCGCCATCCAGCCAAAGTACTTCGCAAGACTGAAATGGCGCCCAAGCACACCCTTCGGTCTCCCTTCACTCCCGGAAGTGAAAGACAGCGTAGGTGAGCTGTCAGGGCCCACAAGTGTATCTGGCGACGACGATGCTTTCTCTCTGACCTGAGCAAATATATCCTTCCCATCAATTTCGCCTCCGGACAAAAAGCCATCGTCACCAAGGCGTAGCGACGGAACCTCGGCTTTGAGTGGGAGCTCCTCGTCAATATACTTTCGTACAATTGGCGCCAAAGGTCCAGCTTCGTCAGTTGCTCTTGCAATGTTAACCAATGCGCAAGGTTGAGAAACTTCGAGATATATCTGTTGTCTCGTTGGTGGGTAGGCCGGGTCGAGAATACTCATAGTTGCAGCGGACATCTATGTAAGCCAAAATACAACATTAGTATATCAATTGGTCAGGGAGAGTAGATTTAAAACAAAGAAATAAAGCATACCAGAGTACCCATGATGCTGACAACCAAATCAACTGAGCGGTGCGCCCAGATCATAACAACATCTCCATTAGTCACCCCGGCATCATGGAGGTAGTGTGCCAACGTATTTGAGGCTTCGTAGATTTGCCGGTAGGTAAATGACCTCTCTGGAGCTTCTGAGGACTTTGTTTCTACCACGCATACTCGATCTGGGTGGTTCTTTGCCGCCTCAATGAAGTGTGACTGGATTGAACCAACATAACCGGACCAGTCAAGGTCGATGGTGGGGTCAGGAAGCTGGGCCATTGTGCTGGATAGCTTAGGAACTGATGAAGGGGAGGGGTTTTAAAGATAGAAAGGGGTGTCTGCGAGCTTGATAAATACCTGCCCTAGCAATTGGTGTCTTTGTGCAGACATGGGCAGCTTAATTCATGTTTCCAACTGGACTGGGGGCAAACATCCCTTTTAAGGCGGGAGAAGTGCGGTGTCGGAGACGAGTCATAGTTGATGACTAAGCCCGAAAATTTCCCCTCGATTTTTCATAGTATTCATAGTATTCAAATACTCTTTTAACTTATAAATGGTATATCGCACAAACAGATACGCGCAGCGATGGTATAGTAAACTCAGAATCCAATTTAGATTCAACAGAAAGGTAAACATTTCCTCCTACCCACATCATTCATTCCGACAGGACACCAATACGCCATTATACATGCAAGAACAGTAACGCTGCAAAGCAAGGCACCCAGAACAGAAAGGCAAATGAGAAGATACGAAAAAGGGCAGAAATGGCCATAGTGAAAGACACAATGGATTGAATTCTTTGGCGACACCTCAATCCATCAACCAAGATATAGCAGACTAATATATTCGTAATCACCTAGTTTTGTTTCTTCCTCCCTCTCTTTTTAGGGGCCTCGGCCGGCGGTTCTTCTGCAGCCGGTACCTGGTCTGAAGGAGGAGGAGGAGGCGTGGGTTGGGCAGTATCCTCCGTTTCTTGGGGTAAAAATCCCTGCGTAAAGAAAATTGCGGCGTCTTTATCATAGTCGTTTGAGAGGCTATAATTATTTCCTGGAATTCAAAAAAGAAAGTCATTACTGCAGTTCACTTCCACGTTTCATTACCAAGGCCACCAATGGTGATTAGGAATATTGACTAACCTCGAGGAACTTGGAAAACGCTCCCCTTCCCTGCGCTAAATTGAAGGCCTGCTATGTCGACATGTATTCGGCCACGATATACAAAAAATATCATGTGCATCTTCTTAGAGTTCTTTTGTCTCTTTACCGCGCCAGGAGGCATGTCAACAAAGCCGGATCCAAGAAACTCGCTGTGAAACACTTTGGCAAACCGAAATGTAGAACCTTTGACCTCATGGGTTGTTATGGCTGAAGGGGCCAAAGCAATGTCTAGATTCATTGTTAGGACACAATTTCCAATACGAGGAGTCAAATCTGGTGCTCATACCTGTTATCTCCTCCTCTTCTGTAGCTGCTTGAGTTTCTGGGTCCCATTTCTTTACTGGGCCAACAAATATACCATCTTCGTATTCCCAAGGCTCAGCATCATCCATCCCCTCATTGTCCGATGAATCGTCTTTCGCTCTTGTGGACTTGGACTTCTTTTTCCCTCCCCTCTTAGATTTCTTGTCTGGCCTCGTGTCTACCTCCTCGGTTCTGATGATTTCCTTGATCGTAGATAGGGGGAAGCGCTGTCCAACTTCCGCCGATCCGTCTCCGTATACACACCGTTCATTACGCCAATATGCCAGTGGTCGGACTGATACTCGACCAGAGCGGGTGTGACGTGCACTTTCGTCTGAAGGTGTTTCCCGTTTAAGGATGTACAAACTTCGGCTTTTAAGGGGGCCATTTCGACTTGTAATGTTTTCCACAACCGAATTCAGCTCTTTCTCTTGTTCGGCCGACATCTGTAAATTTGTAGCTCGGCCCTTAGAAAGGCCTGTTTTCGTTCGCTTTGGGGCTCTAGGATTTTCGGCTTCCACTTCATCATTGCTATCAGCATGCGCTTCTGTAGCCTGGGCTTTTGGTTTTCTTCCTCGTCGCTTCGGTCCGGGATTCTCAGCTGACCCGGCGGCGGTGTCTCGATCCAAAGCTTGTCCTTTATGGGCGGTTGGTTTGCGCTCATTGACTGGAGTGTTTTTGCGCTTCGTTCCTCGGGTAGCAGTTTTTGTAGGCATTGGCGGCGGCGAAACTTCATCTTCAGGATCTTCATCCGTAGATTGGGGTTCGTCATTAGCATCATCGTGATCCTCCTCCTCCTCTTCATCTCCTGCAGACTCTCCGTTTGCATTTTCGTAACTTTCGTGATAATCTCCATGCGACTCCATGAAGTGGGTATCCTCTGCTTCATCTAAGAGGTGATTTCCATCATCGGAGAAATCCGGGGTATCATCCTCCTCCGCCTCCGCTACTGTTCTACCTTTGCCATCGTCCGCAAAAGCTGCCAGCGGTGACCTTCCTAGGGATCGTTGAGGTTGGGAAAAATTAAGCGCTCTCTTGGCCGCAGGTCGGGAGGAAGTCGGACTAGAGGACTGCTCATGCTGGGGGACGGAGGACGAACGGAAACCAGGAGTTCTACGCGGCGATCCCGAGAGAAGGGTTTTCATGGGGGAGCGGGAGCGCGGAGGCAAAACGAAGGGGTTCCTCTGGCCACGCCGGCCTGAAAGTACGTCAGCTGGTTCCGGAATACTGCCTGGAGCCAAAGTAAATATCAACGATATAGACGGGGTGAATTCGATGTATATCCAGAAGATACAAAAAAGCACCTACTATCTCCGGTTTCCATATCCTCCGAATTCAACGTGTCGTTCGCAAAACCATTGCCGTTCGTTCTAACGGGAGATTTCTCCGGCGACGAGAACATCCCGTCAATCTCTTCCATGCCATGCTCGTCGAGCTTCCCTTCTTTGAGGGTGATACCCGTGCGCCTGTAAGGAGATCGCATTAGTTTTCCCATGCGCGCATTGCCATAATTGTGATTAGAGCCTTCAATTGAAGGAGTACATCGGATAATTATCAATTGCTGATAGGATATATATTACCTTCCCGCTTTCCCCACATTGGAGTAGTCGAAGTCGCGCGCTTTTGGTACTCGGTGCGCCATGATAGCAATGCGGACGTGTTGCTGGTTAGGGTCACAAACAGTGCGGCATGCGACGTTGGAAGGAGTTGTTAGAAAAAAATAGGCGTACTCAGCCGCGACACTGAATAGGGCTCATCCGAATTTGTATTGTTGTTGGGAATCGTCCTGGGGGTATTGTTGATAAAGCTATCGCCGCGAGGGGAGAAGCCGCATGCCGCCAAGTTGATGCAGCGCGAAGAGGCAATGACTAATCGGGGCCTGACGCGTGTTAGGTAAGCAGCGTCACGTCTCCGAACCAGAGCTCTCAACCGACGACACCTCCAGAAAATTACATGCTCGGGTCGGTTCAGGCACAGAATAACTAAGAGAGTACTATATCTCGACCAGCTTAACTTACTCCCCGGCGAAAGAATTACCCTTCAACTGACGCCCAAATGGGTGACCAGGAAACCCCCAATGATGCCACCTTCATCCCGCCCTCAATACACCATCCTGCCCTCCTTGCCGGAGACTCATATGCACACTACTCCCCGTGTCCAACAGCTATAACCCCATCGCCAGCTTCACAGACGACAGAGGGCCCACTCGAGCCTACACCATGCGTTCTGGGCGTCGACGAAGCTGGAAGAGGCCCAGTCCTCGGCCCCATGGTCTATAGCGCATTCTACCTCCCCCTTGACCTCCATCACTCCCTCCTCGCCAAAGACCATCATTTCGACGACAGTAAAGTCCTGACACCCGGCGTCCGCTCAAACCTCATGCGCCTCCTCTGCACCCCCGACCATCCTCTACATACCTCCTGCGGCTGGACCGTAAAAGTGATGTCCGCCCGGGATATAGGCGCCGGAATGCTTCGACCGGGAGCTGCAAACTACAACCTCAATGCGCAGGCAATGGATGCAACTGTAGAGCTCATCCGTGGCGTTGTGGAGGAGAGGAGAGTCGCTGTGAAGGAGGTATATATCGACACCATCGGGAACCCACAGACATACCAGAAAAAGCTCGAGCGGATATTCCCTGCTTTGAAGATCACGGTTGCGAAAAAAGCCGATTCGCTTTATCCATGCGTTAGCGCTGCCAGTGTTTGCGCCAAAGTGACTAGGGATGTGGCATTGGAGGCGTGTTACGAGGCCTTTCTGAAACAGCGTGGAGACACGGAGCAGCAGAGTTCGGTAGAAGGCTGGGGGAGTGGCTATCCGTCAGATTCAAAGTGTGTTGGGTGGCTCAAAAATGACAAGGATACTCTATTTGGATGGGGAAATGAATGCCGCTTTAGTTGGGGAACCGCGAAAGAGCTGCTTGAAACGAAAGATAGTCTCAGGGTAGACTGGCCAGTCGATGAAGACGAGGAAGCGAAACGGGTGACGGATTTCTTTTCATTTTCGGCTGCCCAAAATAACGAGGAAGCTGATGAATTGCGTGATTGGTACGGCCAGAGGCCACAGGAGATATTCTGAATGCAAATGTATATTAATAGATCTATACCCACTGCAAAATGGCAATGATGATAACGATATAACACAAATAATCCACTGTACTGTAACCGATGATTCCAAACATTTCGTTATTATACATACTTCTCCTTGTTCCCCCAAGATAAACCTTAGGACAGAAAAAAAGCGTAACCGTAAAGCCAAACGCTGATGGGGGTAAAAAAACACAGGGAAAAAAAGCTCCATTCGCTCAGAGCGTCGCAGTCGAAAAATAATAGTTATCCCAAAGGTATTCGTAGTCTTCAACAATACCACCGATTAAGCCGAGCAGAGGCTTGCCTTGCATTTTGCTCGTGATGCTTTGCAGCCAGGCCCTAAATTTGATATTAGTTTCCGGGTTATTTCGATCATCGCCGAAGGAATGAAACAAGGGAACATACTTTGTGATATTTTCATAAAATGCACCCCTCATCGTCCACCAGCCCAATCCCCAGCCTCGTTTCCGAAGCTCCTCCCTCTCCAGTGCAGTTAACCCCCGCAAACCACCCGCAACTCTCTCTCTAAAGTCCTTCTTCGCCAGTTGTCTACATCCGTACTCCATACCAAAGCCAATAAGCCACGGCGTCCAGTTGTTCTTCTTGCCGCGCCATCTCTGCAGCGCCATAGCATAGAGTAGTGGTCTGATGATATATAACACCTCCGCAAGTTGGCCTTGGCCCGTGACACGGTGGAGAAGAGTCTTGGGGGGTTTAATGTCATCGGCAGTAAGGACTCTGGATATAAGGTAGTTCGATATGTCGCCTACGTCCGGTAGGGTAGGCAGCGATAGTCCAGTCCTAGGCATGGTCCAGCTTAGGCCCGAAGATCCGTCACTAGGAAGTTCTGGATCATCCCAATCGGCACTTTCGTCCTCTTCCTCTGGGCTCCTTGGGTCCACTTCTCTCTCGGGTAAAGGCGGGTTGACCAGCGGCCGGGAGTTTGTGAGACGAAGTAGAAATAGTCGACAAAACGCTTTCACACCTTCGATGAACACAACGACGCGCCACCGGATTTTTTCCCCGCGGCGTCGCGCAATCATTTCCCAAAGTAGTTCGGTGTATTGTATCATCTGTAGAGTCAAGGCCACGCGCCTATATAGTGATGACCGCGCGGACCAGTATTTCGTGTATCGGGCATGAGGGGTAGGGTTCGGACGGGAGATGGTGGCAGGAAGCCGTGAAATAACGCGCGCAACGAGGGAATCATGGTATAAGGAAAGGAGCTGAACGCCGGAATGAACTGCGAGCTGGTGTTAGAAGTGTAACGGATTCATTGCCGTTGGTCAGGTTAAGGGGTGTGGGAGCTTACGGGATTCTGAAGCCAGTTCAGATTCTCGGAACCGGCCTGGTGGTTAAGCAACTGATATTAGCGCGAGACGCAATCGATCATGAAAGAAGAAAGAATAAAATCTTACCAGGAATGATATATGTCAATGATCTCAATGCAGACTCGATCTGACTGACGGAGCTGGAATTCTTGGTGACAAACTCCTCGTACAATCCTACTAGCTTTCCCGGCTGGGATAACGCTGCGGGAATCTGTCCCTTCGCCTGCTTTAAAGACTCCATCTTGATGTGACAATGAAAAGGCCAGAACAGACCTTATCCTGTCGAAGAAGGGGGTATATGGATAGCGAGTGAGGTTGTTGCTGGCATGGATGGGCTGGCCGACGACATCATGATCCCCACGTGACGTGTCGCTCCCGATGCCGAGGCTCTCGGTGGCATGGATCCAGACCTCATCTCCTTTTTTATTCATCAAGCCAAGCGAAAGGCATGCCCGGAAAGATTGAAAACATGAAAACAAGGGAAGGTATTCCCAATCGGCTCTATTAGCATTAAAGGAGGGTTCCGCTATGATTGTTCTTCAAGAATGACCCATTGCATAAGTGAGCTTGATGAATTTTTGTTGTTATTATAGAAATAAATCGACGTACACGCAGCAATTAATCAGGTCAAGTAGTAATACTAACAAGAGCACGCACGCATTGCAATATCCAACAGAATAAAAAATACATCTACTCATCCCGCAACTCATTCATCCGCAAACTTCCACAGCCCGTCAGGTCTCATGGCTTCCCTATATATCTCCGCCAGTTTCTCTTGTTCGGCCTTCTCAGCTTCCTTCCTATCGCGCTCCAACTCTTGAGTACTGGGCATATCCGTGCGCCAAAATCCAGGGGGAGATCGAGCTCGGTCATGAGCATGTCTATGCTTGCCGAACTGATTGGCAAAATGTCTCGTTCTCGCGTCGAGAAGTAATTCTCGTAGCTCCTTCTCCGTCATCGTTTTTAGTACGCCTTTATTGTTCCCGAGATATTCATCAAGAACCTGTCGGTCTTCCTGATCCAAGTATTCCAACGATACGGTTTCTTTACCGTCGGCAGTCCCAAACCCCTTGAGCCTTGCCATTGCCCGGAACCCTTGTCCACAGCATTCTGGACGTACACAGCCAGGAAGACACTTTCTCAGGCTTTTCCTGCGGACTACTTC
The DNA here is from genome assembly GCA_032988165.1 of Emmonsiellopsis sp. PD_33. Lineage (NCBI taxonomy): Eukaryota > Fungi > Ascomycota > Eurotiomycetes > Onygenales > Ajellomycetaceae > Emmonsiellopsis > Emmonsiellopsis sp. PD_33. The sequence continues at coordinate 27,114 of JANTQF010000034.1, forward strand.
GTCGAATGCGTAATCAAGTCCCTGGTTCCTATCTGGATTGAGCTTGAAGTGCTCAAAGCCGAGTCGATGAAGTGGCCTTGCCCGAAGAGGTTCATTCTCTGGAGAAGGGAAGTAATCGCCTGCAGGAGAGTTTCTTGTGGGTATGGAACCACGTAGGCCATCCGAGAGAGGGGTCTTTCGAGCGGATACGTCATTCATCCCATCTCCCTCTGACTGTCGCGGACGTGCGCCGCGTCCTCTTTCGGGCATGGGCGAAGCAGGTTTAGGCGATGAAGCACCAGATCCCTTTTGAGGGGTTATGGAAAGCCTGGGCTTTGGGCGGGGAACGCTTCCAAGGAGATCTTCCAAGCGACTGTGGGCTGGAGATTTGGCGTTCTCGGGTTTTGAATTAACTTGCAGTTTGGCTGGAGTTAGGTGGCCCTTTGACCTCGAATACCTTTCCTCCCCAATGTCCCCATCTTCCGCAATCAAAGGTACTGCCTCAGCCCCGCGAGGATCATACCTCCTTCGTTTCGCGGATCGATTTGGGGTATTTTCTTCAGGTCTGTGGGCGATAACGGCGTTATTATCTACTGGCTGGAGAGCCGCCCGACGCTTAGTTCCGCTTGTTAGTTGCTGCTCGCCCACGCTAGAGAGTCCCGGGTTTGAAACATCCCGATCACTGAAAACGGCAAAACGGCAATTCTGTGGCCGAAGAGGGGTATGGCGAATCGGCTCCGGTGCCATATTATCATGGTTTTCAAGCTCGTTCGACCTCGACTTCGCCTGATAATCATTAATTATGCTCAAGACGTTCTCGGGGGGGCTGCTCGACGGAGGCTCGCTTTTTACAGCGACTGGTCGATTAAAGCTGCCAGTCTCAGTAGGCTTTGTGAGAGTGATTATGGTTGGGTGTAATGGTTCTCGATGATTTCTTCTCCCTACCGGTCTCTCTGACACGACAACTGGGGTTCGAGGGGAAGAAGAAATCGGGAACATGCGTGTTTCAACAGCACATCTAGGATCCTGGGACTGTGTCGACGCCAAATCTGAGAAGTTCGATGGGGAATCGTCGGGTTGCCGTTTCGCTCGAGAGTTTTGAGTAGGTAGAGTTGGTGATTCAGGATCTGAACCTCCATGTTGCGTCACATCCCCCTCGGACGATTTAAATTCGGTTCCATCATCCGAGGGCCAACTCGTAGTTGGAGCAGGTTCGGATGCCCTATCCAGCCGTCCAGAATGGGATTGGTTCAGCGAAGGTTGTAGAGAAATGGTATCGGCCCTTTGAAAAACAACCTTCTTTCCATGGACATATACATCAAATGCGTCACGTTCAAAGCAGTTATTCCACGATGAGACCTTCTCCTTGCAACTTTTTAGCCTCTTCTTCAAAGTGAAAAAGGACTCAATAAGACCACTATTTTCTGAGAAAAGATTCTCATATCGCTTTGCCAGGTGTGTATAATGTTCGTAAGGGACAGACCCGGGGTTCTCTCCGTTTTCTTTATAGTCGCGGATAACCAAGTTCGGTGCATATTGCTGTCGGCTCTCGAGTAGTTTCTTCTCCAATCCACCATCACCATCCCCTGTGTCGACGCTTTCTAGATTCTGTCGCAGATCTGAATTCTCTGCTTCCAGGGCCTTAACCCGCGATGCCTGTTCCTCAAGACCCGCGCGAAGAGCTGCGTTTTGTTCCCTCCACTGTCGCCATTGGCCGACAAGGCGGCCAACCTGCTCTGCGAGGTTGTCGAAGTCGGCGTCCTCCATTGGGTACTTCACCCACAGTAGAAGACAAGGACCATGGCAACCAAAGAATCAACTCAATATAGAATACGCCGACAGCAACGAAAATAAAAATAACAAGATTGTAGACACCGTGCCGTGACCATGTAATACCACAGACCTCTGAAGTCCATCGATGGTTGAACCAGCAGACGCGTCAAGACGCGACACTGATAGTTACGAGTCACGTGGAGATAAGAGGGTGCTGATAAATCGGCTGAAGTCATCCATCCATGCTCCACCGCTCCAGTCTTATGAAATTGAAGGGGGAGAAAGGGCAACGAATAACGTTTTATTTTTATTCTTATTCTTTTGGCACTCAGTCTGAGGAATATATGGACATGCCATCTAACGAGCAATAATTTCAATTGATTTCACCTATCGAAATGCCAAAGCGCCATCATCCTCAGGATGTGCCACCAGAGGCTCCGCCCACCAAGCGGATGCGACCAGATAAACCTACATCGCGGGATCTTCTATCGGGGTTGAGTGACGAACTTGTACTCCATATTCTGAGCTTCCTTCCTACACAGACCCTGAGTCTTTGCCAGAGGTACTTACATACTCTCCGCGGGATTGTCCGATACCTAGTAATCTCACCTGGCTTATTCTAGACTGTCACGTCGATTATACGGACTCGCAGGCGATTCAGAGCTCTGGAAACAAAAATACTACTCACGCTGGGTATGGCCCCGAGCGCGGCGAATCCGGCATCTCAAGGCTTCTGGCCTTTCAACAGCAAAATCCCCCAGCTCATCGTCAAGATCAGCTCGGTGGCTTGGCCATGAACACCTGATCGAAAATCAGGAGAATACGGATTGGAAAAGGCAATATCGCCTCCGACACAACTGGTCCAAAGGCTCCTGTCGAGTTACAGAGCTTGAGGTCGCTCAACCTTCGATCCCACCCGTTTTGGTCAGACTATGCAAAGGGGTAGTGTTTACTGCCGATGCGAGTAACGGGCTTCGGGCGTGGACAACCAAGGACCCAAAATCGTGTTTAGCCTACCTCTCGTTCTCTGACGGATCCGGCACAATTGAATCGAATTTAACGCCCACCTCGATTGCGGTGGCAGCGCAAGATGATTCTGACTGCGATTTCGAGGTCACCGTGGGATTCGAAACTGGGGGTTATACGATATACTCTTTGAACTCTGAAGATGGGCACTTTGTTTTACGATTCACACATCCTCCGTCATCGAACGGAGCCATTATAGCTCTTGCATCAGCGTCGTCATATCTCCTCACACTGTCGCAGAACCAAACACTGTCGCTATATCAATTTTCTTCTGAAATCAACCACACGAGACAAGGAATCGACAAATCGGCGAAACTAATTTCATCTCTCAAATCCAACAACATCTTTGCTCCGGTTTCCTTGTCAATCCGGCCGTCATCGACTGACATCATTGCATCTATCGCGTATAGCTTCTCACGGATTGGCTGTGGCTGGTCTGTTGGACTCCAAGAACTCCGGCTGGACCAGGATGGGGAAAATCTAGGGTCTCGCCTCGCGACTACTGTAGATCTCCAGTTTAACGGGAGCGCCTTCGATTCACTGGCAAGGACAAAAGGAAAATCGCGGCAGCGCAGCACGATTTCGGGACCTATAGATCGCCCGTTCATTTCTATGCCTCTCAGCCCGTCACTCTCCTACACACAGCCCCCAACATCACTGTCATATTGCCATCCCTTTTTACTCACATCTCACGCTGATAACACATTGACGATGTACCTGGTGGTATCTACATCAGACTCACTCGGAATCAAAATCGGACGCCGGCTATGGGGTCATACATCATCGGTGTCTGGGGTCCAAGTCAGCGATCGAGGAAAGGCGGTGTCAGTCAGTTCGCGAGGAGAGGAGATACGGATCTGGGAGCTGGAAGACATGATATCGTCTAGTTCAGCATCACGAAAAGCCGCGTTGCGGGATAGTAGTGTCCAAGTCAGTCCTGAAAAGGTTGGACGACGGCGGTCATTAGACCTGGGATTTGTATCTGAGGCGATTGAGCGACGAGGCGATGGTCTAGGGCTAGCATTGGAAGACATGTCCGATGAGCTCGCTCTGATGCGAGGATGGGTAGGATTTGACGACGAGCAAGTGGTGGTGCTCCGTGAACGGGACCTGGGGACGCAGCTACTGGGCTGTTATGATTTTACATAGTCTATCTCCGTCTCATCGGGAACGGATCTGGATATCTAATGCATGTGCTGTGTCTAATAATACTGGCCAAATATAAGAACAGTCCGCTGTTGAAAGCATGCCGCGTATATTGCAAAATATAGCAGCATCGCGATGGGGAATGGTAGGAGGACAGTGAAAAGCCGTAGACGAACAAGTTGTCTATGAGGGGATAATACTCCCATTCTCCGCACCGGCCTAAAATATAAGCAGCATCGCTGAGGGGGAAGACGACATTGCGATGGCGATTGATACAAGCCAATATTTATGCCTGACGCCATGCATGTCCGTGAGGGGGTACTGGCGAATGGGCATGGACCCCGACCTGGCCTCCCCGCCTGTCTCCAACGGCACCGACTTGCCCGACGGCGTCCTCTGTACGACGGCGTCACAATGCAGGATGGGCCGGCCATGGCAGGGGATGTCGATGGGCACTGAGCAGTAGGCAATTGGGAGCTATGTGGCGTGGACCTTGGGGACGGGGATAGGGATAGGGATGGACGGATGGGAGGACCTTGGGGGAGGGAAGGGCATTATGTATTTTATTATTTTATCTTATCTGGCTGGCTGGCTGGCTGCTGGTTCTATAAGAACAGACGTGTCTCCCGCTTCTCGGGGATAAATTAATGTTTCTCTTTTTCTTCCTTGACTCTGCCCTGTGCTTCCCCGATGCTTCAGTCTGGGGTTTATTACCCAGCTGCCCGCCCACTCCCTGGACACCCACTCGCTGGCATGTATCCGTATCTGGGTGAGACGCCGGGCCACCAGGAGGCGGATGGAGCAGCCGGTCGAGTCAAGGGGCAGCAATGGCAGGACGGAGATCCAAGATTGCCGTGCAGCAGACACTGAATGAGCCAGCAGCAGCCAACAGCAGCAGCATCCAGCATCCAGCAGAGCAGACCGCCTTCGCTCCCGCCGACACTCGGCTAGCTGGCCAACTACAGCTAACACCTAACAAGTAACTAGTCAGCAAGAAAAAGAAGGAGGAATCGGTGTGTGGTTGGCGTTGGGGTTCGCCTCTCGCGGGCCCGTGACTTGGCTAACTAACTAACTGGGACGGAGCAGAGCCGCCAGCAGATTTTTCGACCACCCAAACCCAACCTCGCCCAACCCTCTTCTCTTCTCTCTCTTCCTCCATCCTCACACCACACACCCCCCACCCCCCGTCCCGTCTCTCAGTCCGCCCGATTGTCCTGGTACGTGGCCTGCTCTCCCTCTCCTGCCCGTGCTGGCCGTGGCTGGGGCTCCTCCCTGCGCAGCATGGCCCCTCGCTTCGAGCCACAGCGCCTCCAGCTTCCCCGCATCGCACTGTGCTGCATTTTTGACATTTTCCCTCCCACCGTCTCTCCTCCCGGCTGACAAGATCTCCCTCCCAGAACCCGTCGACCACACACTCTCCCCGACCCTTTTCAGTCCTTATCTACACATCCCTCTTCTCTCCGTCAAAATGGATTACCAGTCCGGTGGCCGTGGATGCTTCAACTGTGAGTTCTGTCCGCCTTCCTTGCCGCCTGCCCTTGCTTCTCCCCCCCCCATGGTCGCCCTGCCTCCTGGGCCTGTCTTTTCCTGCGATAATCTCCTGTCTGCTGCTCTGTGTCTCTTGTTGTCCTCTATGGGCGCTGCAAATCTGCTTCGTGTGGCTTCAATGCCGTTGCTGTGACTCCGTTTGGCAATTTTGCTACGCTTTCCACCACCATTCCTCCACGGGGCCTTTTTGCCACTGGCTGCTTTTTTTTCCCCTCTCTCGTATCCCGTGCTCAGCTTGACTGTCGATCAAACCTTCGCTGTTGCTACATTCGTCCAAGCCTATTCTGTGCCTTGGCCATGGTTGCTAACATTGTTTACAGGTGGCGATGCCTCTCACCAGGTTAATATGTTTTGCGCCCTGTGGATTCGTGGATGGCATTGATGTGTTTTTTTTATGTTCTCATTAGGCTCGTGACTGCCCCAAGAAGGGAACCCCTACCTGGTAAGATCCCCACTGCCCTACTTTGCCGTATCATTGTCTAACTGTCTTGTCTAGCTACAACTGCGGTGGTAAGTCGCTAAACTCTAGCTCAATGTCGTCGCATAAGAAATCGAGATTCTAATATGGCCCTTTCGCGCTTTAGGACAGGGACACGTCAGTAAGTTAACCACGCCGTACCCTGACACGCATCGCAGTGGGTTTAGCTAACCCTGTTCCAACTTTTAGGCCGCGAATGCACTGCCGCTCCTAAGGAGAAGTCTTGCTACAGATGCGGACAGGCCGGACACATCTCCCGTGACTGCACATCTGCCCCATCCGGAGACAGCTACGGTGGCAGCGGAGGTTTCGGTGGAAATGCCGGAGGCCAGGAATGCTACAAGTGCGGCCAGGTCGGACACATCGCCCGTAACTGCTCCCAGGCCGGCGGATACAGCAGCGGTGGCTACGGTGGCGGCTATGGCGGCGGCGGCGGCTATGGCGGTCGCCAGCAGACTTGCTACTCCTGCGGTGGATATGGTCACATGGCTCGTGACTGCACTCAGGGACAGAAGTGCTACAACTGTTTGTGATCCCGTTTTCACTTTTCTTTCTCCCCGCTTCTGGAAATATCTAACTCGTCTTTCTTTTTCAAGGCGGCGAAGTTGGCCACGTCTCCCGGGACTGCCCAACCGAGGCCAAGGGTGAGCGCGTCTGCTACAAGTGCAAGCAGGCCGGCCACGTCCAGGCTGCCTGCCCCAACTAAAGAGTGTTTACGGGAAGCGAGGAAATTGTGTTCCTTCCACCATATCAACGCTGGAAGGATCGCTTGGTCATGACCCGGAGATGAGATTTTCTTTTATCATGAGATATGCCTTTACTGCAACGTTCGACGCACACAACACCGTACCTGGCTTTGGTTACGTCAAGGAAGAATCGATAGGGAAAGCGCAAGAATTCTAAGGGACGAGTAAAAAGGAAAGCAAAACAGGCGCTTATTTGCATGATCGGAATTTCATGGTTGCATTTTTTTTGTATTATGATCAAACATACATCATCCCTGATATCTTTTTTCTTATGTTATCCGTTTTTCTTTTTTTAAGTTACCCATAGGGCTCCTTACGGGCGAGAGAAAGAGAAAGAAAAAAGGAAGAGGCTACCATTAATTGGGTGCACATTTTTTTATTTCCTGTTGCATTCTACTTTTTATAACTCTGGAACTGCGGCGGGGAAACATCATTGGTTCCTTATTGTCTTTTCTGTTTTTCTATCGCCCATCCCACATCATTGAAGGGAAAGTAACATATATTGTGTATGGGGTCAAGTTCGCTGGTCGCATTTATTTCTCTCTTCCTTTTCCTCCGGTTCATCTATTCCCCTACGACCGGCCCCCTTTGGCAAAATTTTCTTCCATTTGCATTGGTATAGCTGCCTGCATTTTTCTTTTTTTTCTATTCTTTTTTTTAGCCATCAGAATTCCGGCATGGTATACAAATATCAAAATTGAGGGTTTTCTTTTTTTTATTTAAAGAAAATAATAATAATAATAATAATAATAATAATAATAATAATAATAATAATAATAATAATAATAATAATAATAATAATAATAATAATAATAATAATATAGATGAGAGTGGGTTATATTATATGATATCTCTTGAACTGATATGTATCAACTGCCAAGAGCTCAGTAGGGCGGGTATGTATGTACCTGATCGAGACGGTGTGGGTAGTATATGTAAGTAGTTTGTTGAAGATTGCACTCCAACAAAAACTAAAAGAATGCCATTTCTGTTTCCTGTCCATCTCAGATGCCTTGCGCACTACATCTTAGGTAGGTAGGTAGGTAGGTTGGATGGGGTTGATTGTTTTTAAGAGAATGGATACCTTCTCTATTTTTGTTTATTCAGTTGCCAGTGTAATGTAGTATTTCATGTCACTGCCAGACGGATTGTTTATTAGATAGATATGATATGTACAAGGTGGGTTAACTCTTACGGGGAAGTGGGAGGATATCGTTATCATGCTCTTGTGTTTAGGGCATTTTAAATGAACTCTCATAAAAAGGAAGTGAAGCAGGCAAAATGATCCAGGGCAGAACTTAGAAAAGAAAAAGGGGAGAACTTGGCATAGTCAGTCAAGGGGAAAAGGAAGGAAGGAAAACAGAAATTGTGATAGTGGTGAGATGGTTGGGGTTAATACTATAGCACTCTCAGAAGCAAAATATGCAACTAATACAATTATGCATTTCTTTTTGAAATTTCAGATATATCCTGGGTGGGCGGTCGGGGTAAATGGTAAAGGGGTTAGATTGTCGGGGTGCGCGCGGCATTGTGATTTAACGGGAGCGAATGGTCCATCAAACAGTTGAAGAGGAGACTTGGGGTTTCAGGGGGTAAAAGAAAAGCAGAACAAAGAGGGGAAAGAAAGAAAAGTAGAATAGGTCCAAATCGTTACCTTTGCTCCACCCAGAGGGGGTTTAATAGCCAAATACGACGCCGATGCCGATGAGGAGTGCCATTGCCCTCCCACTCTATCATTTCCCTACTGATCGTCCGAGCTGGCTATTCGTACCTCCATTCGCAATCTTAAGCGCCACTCCTAGATCCATATCCCCTGTAACCTTCATTGTCACCCCAGGATTACCATTCTCCCCCTCCAAGGTAACCGAACTGGGCCCCTGGAAAACATACTTCTTACCGTGGGGTGCCTTGTAACGCTCCATCGCGCACGCCTCCTCGTATGTCGGAACGCCGCGGTTTCGCTCTATGGCTTCTTCATCCTCATCCCGCCCCTGACCTGCTGACTCGTTTATAGCCGATTGCAACTGGTGGTGGTTGAATTCCTCCCCTTCTTCTGTGAAGGGCCCAGTGGGGAATGCCTCGCGTCGGCTGCGAGCGAGGATTTCCTCCTCGTCATAGTCTGCTGGTGCCGGCCTGGGGCGAAGGGCGTTTGTGGTTCGACGACGTTGCTGGCGAGGGGGGGAGGGTGAGCGTGTTGTACGAGCTCGTTGCGGGGGAGGTCGTGGCGAGGGGACCCGTTGAGGGGGTCGTCGCGAGGGAGGTCGTCCCGGGGGAGGTCGTGGCGAGGGGACCCGTTGTCGACGGATTAGATGTGGGGGGATCCGTCGGTCATCGTCATCATCATAATCATCATCGCTGCTTGTACTATCATCATCGCTTGTAGATGTAGATATGCTGTCATCAGAGCTCCCTGGCGGGGATACCCTGCGTGACGGCCTTTCTGGAAGAGTTCCGTGGCGGCTGCTCGCTGTTTCTCGTGGAGCCCGCGATCCCCCAAATGTACGTTGTCTCGGCGGACAGCTTCGAATATTTGGGCGACCTTCGTCTTCTGACATGCGCGGGCGTGGGTGATGGCGTTGGGCGCTTGGTCGAAAGGATTCTCCTGAAGTGAGTCGACGGCCCGGGCCTCTTCCACCAATTCCAAGGCTATTGGCTCTCTGCGTTGCTTTGTCAGTCGAAGAACAGTAATGTATAAAAGGGCAAGGGCTTCTTACTGTTGTTACGTCAGAACGGGCTCCATGAAAGCTACGTCCTGTACGGGAATTTGAAGGGCGCTGACGCTGCCTCCGCAGCCCCATACGCTCTCTTGTGGAGTCGGAGTCGTATTCCTCAGGCTCCTCACGCAAAGGACGGTCGTGAAGAATACGTTCGCTTCGGGGACGGGCGTCGTCCTGGCCCCGAGAGCTAGTTGAGGCTCTAGCTGCGCTGTTTCTTGATCCAAATCGAGTCTCTATCCTATGGAGTTCTTCTAAATCTCGTCTCCTACGCTCAGCCCGAGCTTCTTCATCGGCTATGCTTTGCCGCATGACTTGCATCAGCACGTCAGCTTCATCATCCTCGGAATCCTGTCGAGCGGCGGCAGCAGCAGCAGCCGTCACTTCTGACTCTCGAAGAGCTTCTCTCTCGAGTTCCCCGACGTGATTCTGTCTCCTCCGGATCGAACGTTGGTGTGTCTCGTGTAGTCGCAGGCTCTCTTCTAGGGCCTGTCTGAGCACTTCATCGTCACCATCCATAATCACCGATCTTTGCAGAAGCTGCGTTAGTGGGCTTCAGTTTAACTTTCCAAGGGGAGGATCGACCAAAAAATTGACAGGCGGATTAGCGGAAATCGTTGTTCGTGAGAAGCCACGGTAAAGGGTCATAGAAGAGTCAGTATTGTAGAAGCCAGCATCGTCCTTGATAACCCCACTGCACATTGGTGAATAGATATCCATGTTTGTGAAATATTCGACAGCTGGATATCTCCTAGGCTGGCAATGACAGAATCCGGGGGCAACAGCGTCTGGATTTCTAGTATCTCAACTTACAGACAAACAGCTTCGATAAAGGCAATAATCAAGCATCGCAGTCAAATGAGTAGAGTTTTAATTCGTACATGTCTGGATATATATGGGAAATAAAGCGCATGGGATCGGAAAGAGATATATACCTTGCAGCAATTGGTAAACGCGTATAGGATGATTTATGAACTGCAGCTGCACATGGTGGCTCTCTTGAATCGCGGCACATCCCCACAGAATCTATCTTCTTCTTCCTTATTTACGTTCCACTCGTCCTGGAACGGGTGAAGAGCCATGTTCATCACGCGGTCAAGGATACTGCGGTCATCTTTGTGCTCGACCCTTTGGATTACTTCGTCGAGAATCCAGGATCGTGGCAAAAACTATAAGAAGATCAGCAGGGGGCGTTCCGACAAACAAATGCAATGGAAAACATTCTCGATGGTTTTTTTCCGATATGGCCGATTCGCCCATGGAAAACACGGGGGGGAATACTAACCTTAGGATTGACTGCTTTCATAGACTTCTGCCTTTCTACGTCCCCTTCCGCACCCCAGTCTTCGAGAACCCGCTCTCTCCATGAAGCTAGCCATTTTGCAATCCGCTCTCGAGCCGAGTCTTCGGTATTCCCTATACCACCAACGCCTTCATCGTGGAAGAAGACACTGGCGATAGCCTTCCTTTTCTCATCACTCTCGATATCGGCAATGGAGAATCCGGAAAGCAACCTGAAAAAGTGGTTAAAATCCAACTCGAGAGCCTCCAGAGTATCGAGCATTTCTGAAAACAGCACCTGGAAATCGCTCTCCTTGGATGTTTTCAAACCTAATCGGGCCGACATTAGGCGTTTATACTCATTCAGGAATAGGGTTTTGAATTCCTCCCCGGTTTTTTCAATGAGTGTTTCCGCTCTCTTCACAAGCACTTGGCCAAATTCTTCGGTCACGCCTTTGGAGACGAAAATTTCATCGTCTACATGATCGCCGGCACCCATCAGCTCACCCAAGGTCTCTCCAAGGCGAACTAGGTTCCACCAGATTACACTGGGTTGGTTCTTATATGAGTATCGAAGCAGTTGGTCGTCGTGGTTTGGGGTATATTGAGGATCAAAATTGTCCATGAAAGCGAATGGACCATAGTCAAGAGAAAGTCCCATTATGGAGGTATTGTCGGTGTTTAACACTCCATTCATGAAACCATAAGCCTGCCATGCAGCAACAGTTGTCGCGTTTCGCCGTACTATTTCCCGGTATAGACGGGTAAAACGGTTCTCCTCTGCCCCTTCTGCTCCTTGGATTTCTTCCTTTGGGACGCCCCGAGAAGGAGTGTCAACAGATGACAAGGTCTTCCCGTCAGGTCCAACTGGTAAAACTGCTGGAAGAGATTCCCAACCGGGAAATACGTCTTCTGCGACATACGTTGCCAACTTCCGTATAAGATCTCTATCATTGCGAGATCGCAAAAGATCGAAGGTCCCAATCCTTATCCACGATTGCGCGAATCGTGTCACAATGGCCCCGGGCTCCAGCCGTTCTCTTCTCACTTTGGAGTTGCGTGAGAGTACCAGTGACAAAGCACGAGTTGTGGGGATCCCCAATGCGTTCAATGCTAGCAGTGTAGTATTAGAAGACGGTGTCAATTCCAATAAACAACTACATCAAAACTACTTACCTTCGGAAACGATGTATTCCCTAATGCTAGAGCGTAGAACCGCCTTGCCATCTGCGAACCGAGAATAGGGAGTTATTCCTGCCCCTTTGAGCTGTACTTCATATCGAGTTTTTGTCACCTGGTTTGTAGTCTCGAAAAGACTAATTGCACGCTGTTTGGTTGTATTAGAATGAAAATACTAAACAAAGGAGGAGCACAAATTATGACGAAGCATACCCCGTCTCCTAGTTGCCCCGCCCATGAACCACTATATAAATTTGTTAATATGTGAAGTTGTGACAGGGAACGTCAAGCATACAATTGCCAACCTCAACAGATATTAGCTCATGGGTGCCAATGAGGGTGTAATAGTTTGGGAATTAGACGGCAAGTATAAGGAAAAGAGATATTCTTCCTCACCCCCATAACATTGTGCCCATGGGTATACCCCTCCCTTCTCCGGGTCCCAGAATATCTTATTGCCCGAGACGAATTCGCGGAACTGTGGGGATTTCTCCTCTTCTTCTTTGAGACCGATGTCTTTGAGGGCTCGCGGGCTCACGCTGAGGAGCTCTGGCCTCGCTGTCGGTTCCGGGCGCACATATGTATATAGCGCTCCTTTCACAAGGCGCGGGCCTAATGTTTCGCGCGGAGCATTGTGGGATGATTCGGGGGTTTCGAACGCCGGATCTGGAGGCAGCTTCGAGGTGAAGTTATTGGTTTTGGGAAGCTCGTCCAATGACACGCCAGTAGCGCCCTCGTTTCCGGCACTAGAGTCGGACAAATGAGCCGCCATTTGCGCAAGACGAAACCGAGGACGATGATGCGGGCGGATGCTTCTCAAGAGCATAGGGTTAGCGGAACGAAAGCGGGAGGGGCTTGCGGAGGGGCGACACGATAGACTATCTCAAAAGGCCTAGAAACGGACGACAAACAAGAAAGCAGATAATAAGATACCGGCAAATGCATAGGGGTGAGGACGCAATCTCCAAAGAAAAGCGTTGGATGAAGTTGGCGTGGAAGCCGGCAGGATTTCGGAGGCTATGATGACATCGCTGAATAAACTCTCCGCTGGGCTAACCCCCACCCCAGCAATGCTTCGACCACTACTATTTTTATTCATTTTATCCCCGACAATGCATCCAGTAGTTACTGATATCTGATCTCGTGTGAAGCACGGTCTAAGTAAATAATTAGATAAAACGGACATAAGATTCTTCTGCGACGCATTGAGGTTCAATCCAACTCGCGGCGTTTTAATATATCTATCCCACATTCAAAGGTCAGAGGGAGAACTAGTGCTGACTCTGCAGAACAGAAACCTCAATATCCATCTGCTAGACTGCTTCGAGTAGAGCGGATACATTTCCAAGCTTTATTAGAGTTGCGATGCGGCTGAAATCTCGTCTTGCTCAAAATCATCAACCTCGATGATATCGGTAACTTCTCAAATAACCACCCCTGTCTTGGTTTGCAAGCAATGGAATCCCTCACTGTTCAGCTCTGGGGCCAGGCTCTCCCACCTCTTTAATTAATAATACCATTCCACGCCTACAATTGCCCATTTTTGGGATTCTTGTTAGCGCATGACGAAGGCTCCACGGCAGAGACAGGATTGCTTGATGAGTGACTCGAATATGACCGTGATGTTACTTCTTGACTCGCCTCCTTGTGTCTGCCGGAGCATTTACGGAAACATACATGGGACGGATATCCTTTACTTTACCTACATACGCACCCAAGAAACACGAGAAATGGGCCTCGGGAGCCTAGGGGGGTATTGCTGATAACAATCACGACATACATACAATACTTCGGTAGCCAGCTCCGGTTCCTTGCCATCCCCACTTACGGGTTGAGTGATGCGATCCAGCTAACTTGCCGTGACACCTCTCTCACCAACCGGATTTCCTCTCTGCCACTTCAATCACGCTCAGCACTTTCTTGTTATCCCAGCACCATTTCTCTATCCCAAGATGGCTCCTATCCCAGAGAAGACTCTCAACGATGGCACTTCTATCCCGGTGGTCAGTAATTCTCCGCTTGGTCCTATGTCGCTCAGCTATGTAGGCTAACCTGTGAGGGGTTGGTAGCTTGGATATGGAACGGGAACTGCGTGGTACAAAAAGGGAGGAGACACAGGCCTTGACTACCAATTGATCAATTCAATCAAGGAAGCAATCAGCCTGGGATATAATCACATTGATGGTGCGGAAGTCTACCAGACAGAACGAGAACTCGGCATTGCAATCAAAGAGAGCGGGGTAGCCCGAGACCAGCTTTTCGTGACAACCAAGGTTGATACGAACATCGCGGACATCCCCAACGCCATCAACTCGAGTCTGGAGAAACTTCAGCTCGATTACGTCGATTTGTATGTCTTGTGTAACCTTTTACCTGCCGCGAATCTAATCGATTTCGGCCAGGTTTCAATCCATTACTAATATCCCTTGTCTTTAGATACATGATTCACGCCCCTTTCTTTGCCAAAACAGACAAGGACCTGCAAGATGCGTGGGCTGAAATGGAGAAGGTCAAGCAATCCGGAAAAGCGCGTTCTATCGGTGTCTCAAATTTCGTCCAGCATCAGCTGGAGGCCGTGCTGAAAACCGCCAAAATCATTCCATCCATGAATCAGATCGAATATCATCCCTACCTGCAGCACGGCGGATTGATTCCATTCCAAACGGAAAAGGGAATAGCTACGGCCGCGTATGCGCCCTTATCCCCCGCGACAAGGGCCAAGGGTGGTCCGCTTGATGATATCCTGGCCGAGTTGGCGAAAAAATATGGTGTTAGCGAGGGAGAAGTTTTGCTACGGTGGACCATTGATCGTGGTGCCGTGACCATCACGACGAGTGGTAAAAAGTCGAGATTGACAGAGTATCTTCGAGCTGTCCAGTTCGAATTGACACCTGCAGAGATCGAGCAAATTTCCCAGATCGGTGATCAGAAGCACTTCAGGACATTTTGGAATGACAAGTATAACCCTGGTGATCGATCCTAAGCAATATGGCTACCGCAGAATACTAGCCACTAGTTAGTTATGGACTTGACGCTAGCCTACTCTGCATGGATAGTTACGATATAGGAATGAAATCCGATTGAACCTCTGATTAACATCTTGGAATTTCCGGCTTTAGCCCACCAAACTGTGAATATTAATCCGAAGTCCGCGTCCTATCTTGCTCCCTACCTTAAATAGGAGTCCGGCAGCTTCTAACTCTAGGGGAGTGGAAGTTTCTAGCTTTTGAGAAAAAGGTTCTCCTGTCGGCCCAGGGGGTTCATCCAACCATTTCCCGCGCAAACTTCGGCGCAGCCCTGATTTCTCTACCAAACGGCGACCAATGTGGGAGCCATGTCAACGGGGATGGTGTGAACGAACTTTATTGCCCGAGGGATATCAAAGTCAACACCAATGTACTTGAACATGCTTACATTTTCTTAGTCTAATGAGAGGACCGTGGGGGTTAATCGTCTAGTTCTACCGGTGTAGGGGTCAGTCTTGAAGATAGTGATAGAGTCAAGTCGAATGAACCCATCAAGTAAGAATCGTCATCCCTTGTATATACCGAGACTTTCTGTCGAGTCTCGCAATAATAGCAGCCGATGAGCTCCCTACAACTGAGGAATGACTCGGCAAGTCATTGCAAAAGGCATCCCTATCGTCTAGTCAGTTGAAAGCAGAGACTGGCAATTACCCAAGGAACTGTATACAATGCCACGTTCTCGACGCCGTCCCGCCTTATACAGGGTAACGTCGAAAGTCTGACTGGGGGGCTTCTGTAGAATAGGCTGGTTTATTCCCATAAGATGGCTAGATAAAGAGGCGTTGTGTGTTGCCGAAACATACCCCGTTCTGGATGAGACATGATAGAAAGCATCAACGTCTTAAAAGGCTTTGTTTCGCAGAGAAACAATGGAAAACCGCCATCCGTTTGCCATACTGCGTTGCTTTGCTTTGTGCTCCCGGCGCACAAGACAAACTGGGGTCAAGAGGACAGGTACTTCCGGCACCCGCAAAACTTGCGGGGGAGCGAGGTAGATAGCCGCAGAGTGGACAAACATCTAGTTAACAATAAATAATAGCAATATCTGCTTCTTTTGCGCCCATCGGGTTGTCTGCTCTCCACACCGCTCTGTTTGTTGATATCTACTAGTATTTCTCCCGGGGTGTGGTTGGGATCGCCTTGTCGTCACTGGCCGGCGCCAACCTTCTCCACGTCCCAAGCTCTCCGCCGCATCTCTCCCGCCATCCAATCCCACCCTGGCCGCAACGCCCTGCAGACACCGTTCTTTCGAGACTTTCCGCCCGCCATCTCCCCGCGTCGAACGGCCGATGCTCCATGGCCGCGCCCCTTCGACCTCTTCTCTGCCTGCTTGTGCTCGCTCGCCCGCTCCGCCAATCATAGCCTGGGAGAGGCTGGGCCGTATCGCCGTCACGGCCAACTCACGAATCACCACAGCATCCAGTCCTCCCCCGCCGCATCCACGGGCTTCTAGCTGACTTCTACGACTTCCCACCACAAAGCCACCCGGGTCGAGATTCGCTTTGTTGCGAGCACCGGCTGGACTACCGTGAATGCCCATTCGTAAAACAATCACCGCTTCCGCAGCCGCTGGGTGTTATGGTTTCCTTCGCTGGTGAGTCGAAAGCGCATTCGCATCCCCCCTCGCGCATGCATTATGGACCCTCCGGTTTCTAACCAGAGATTTGTTGGATCATGTAGTGAACAAGGACGTCTGAATGTTTACCTCGACGGATCTATCCAGGTCGTCTATCCTTCCATTCGCTATATCCAAACGCCCCGCCTGCATCTAGACCCTTTACATGGGCAAACCCGCTACACCACTCTCAGTCAGTGAATCGTCATTGCGCTGCTTCCAAACATAGCAATCTGCCATGTCCGGTGAGCCCCAAGCCTCACATCGGAACCAGAACACCAGCGAACCTACGTCTAGTTCGACTGCGAAAGGATCGTGTTCGGAGTATCTGAACGGTATAAACACTCGCTTCAAAAACTTAACCGACAACGTTTTACCTACTTCGCCTTATCTCCTCACCGTGCCAACCGAAAAACCGTTTCACCTTGGCTCTCGGTTTGTGAGCAATTGGGCCGTGGGAGACAACGGGCCATTTGCGCCAGAGGAAGAGCATCTTCAGTACATGACATTTTTATCCCACCAAGGCGAGGATACCCTGCTTGTCGCTGTGGGGGGTTGGTCAGATGAGCGCGGAAACATCATGGAAGAAGATACCTCAAAGGTCTCAAATGCCCTGAGTGCATCTGCAACACCCAAGAACGGACTACAGAAAAAGAAGATTAGTTTAAGTGATTACAAGAGGAAGGCAACCGAAACTCCTAAATCGCCGCTTAAGAGCTCAACAGAGACGGATCGGAAACGAGATGCGCCTCGGGCAACATTAGATGTGAAGCCCAAAGTACAAGAGCCCCCATCAACAACTAAGAAACCGGTCCCATCTTCAAACACGAGGGAGGCTATTCCTACAAAGGAAGATCGAACAGATAATTCCAGCAGAAATGCGCGTCATAAACCTGTATCTCAGCGGAACTCGAAAGCTTCTCCATATAAGCCGCCGCCTGATCAAGACTCGCCTCCTCCCAACAAGAAACCTCGACTCTCAACGACAAATCGGTCCACAACTGATTCTTCCACAAAGTCGAAGAGTGTGCCCGTAGTGGTCCCTGCTTTGCTCTCCCCGACTCTACCCCCAACCAGTATTCCGCCGCCTAGACTTCCTAGACTTCTATCCCCAACACTCCCCCCGGATATAGAAGAAGAATTGGCTAAGCTAACCGACGAATTCCCCTCCAATACCAAGAAATCGCCGTCCTCTAACCCTTCTGGATCTAAACCCGAGCGGGCAATTCCCAGGTCCAGCGAATCCAGACCTCATTCTAGCTCTACTTCTAGTTCGGGTGGTAAAAGCATCCCCGTCAAATCCAAGCCATCATCTACTTCCAAACCGGTAGGGAGCCAAGCAACCCGAACTTCCGAAAAATCTTCACATGGCCATGGTTCAGTGGCGAGGGCAGGTGGGACTAGTGAAGCTGCCAAACCGAAACTTATTGTGAAGTTGAGGTATGGCAGAGCAAATCGAAAACGAATCGAAGGTCTTCTCCGGTTTTCTGGCAAATACAGGACTTCTGATAATCTGCCTGCGAAGTCCAAGGGGGGACTGGATGTTAGTGCTCGGAAAAGGGAACCCTCTTCTTCAAGAACAGCCGACAAGCATCGTGCAGAGAAGCGTTCAAAACCAGTTGATGAGGATGATAGTCACGGACCACCAGCCTCCAAGCGACAGAAACCCAGTGCAATTTCTGCCTCGGCAGAGCGACCAAGGACCCCGGTCACAGCTGCGTTCAAGTCCCCTTCGGTTCAACCAAATCCGACGACTTCAAAGAGCCAGTTCCTGACCCCAAAGAAAGATTTAAAGGGAGCAGCAATGCGCCGTCTAGGGTCTGGAGATAGTGACGTAAAAACTCCAACGGGCATGGACCGTGCGATGAATACCAGTACTCCGGGTAGTGCCGAGAAAATCACCAAGCACTCCCCGCCTGCATCCACGGATAATGCGCCAGGAAGAGCACGGGACACCGAATATCGACAGTGGCGAGATGAGTTCCAAAAATATGTCAATCTAGGCCGAGAACTAAAACATACATCCCAAAGGTATACAGGCCCTCAAGCGACAGAGATAGACGACAAACTTGGAGCGGCAATTGCTATTGAAGCCGTCCTCTGTTTCATTCTTGCGTTTATCCTTGAGGATAAGCAGAAAGCCTTGAGTCGTCGTGTGGGAGATTCGACCGGTTGGCAATCGATCGTGGCGTACTGGAACGCAGTGAAACACATAACCGCCCCCTATCCGCATCTCCATGGCCTATGCTTGCTCCTTGGGGCTATATCTCGGAATGCCATTCACGGACTTGACCTAGAACGCCTTTCAGTCATAGCTTTACCGAGCGAGTACAGCCCAGCCCCCACTCCGGGCAGTGACGGAAACACAGTTACCTCCGAGGAAACCAAGAAACATCAAAAGGAGTTCTTGGATCTCAGAACACGGCTTGTTGAATCCTATAGGGAAGCCAATCGACTTTGGCTTGAAGGGACGCGGGAACTGTCGGATGAGGTACTATCCCGACAATACCCCGTCACTTGGTCTAAACGGTCAAGGAATTTTTCGCAAAGGGGACGAGAGAAACTACAGCTTGGCGAGTATTCGGGGGAATACTTCTTACCTTTGGGGGCCCCAACGACTCCTCTCGAAGCAGTCCGGTTTGGGTGGTCATTCCTGTCCGAGTGGACAGAGAAGGAGGGGGTAAGATGGAAGGGCCGGCTAGGGCTATGATCTTAATGGTCTACTCTCTACGCCACGGCTGTTGGTGCTCCCTTCCGCTGAATCCGTTCTTCTTCCAGGTCAAACTTGTGTATTATAGAGGACCACGATGAATACCTCTTCAAACTCTCCACCATTTCATTTATGTATTACCCTTCCGCTCCGTTTCACTTCTTTTATGTTCATTCCCTTGAAGAGTATTATATTATCATAATATTTAGTATATCTTCCCTTCCCTCCGGTTTTTTTCTTTCTATCTTTGCCACCGCGGTCTTCTCCTATTTTATGATACCAACGGCCCACTCCTATATTTTCCTTTTTACTTTTTACTTTTCTTTGTGGAGGGAAACAGGAGTCGTGCGCATGACGGATAAATGTTCTCCTTTGTCGTTGTTTTTATATACCTTCTTTGTCATTTTCATTTTCTTTATCCACAATTTCTTTTACCACTGTTGTTCGTACGCTGGAAAGAAAGCCCGCGTGCGATCTCTGCTACAGCTACGGGGACCTCAACCGGGGCCAAAATCTAGGATTGGAGATTGGCGCTTAGGAGGGAAAGTAGAGAGGGGGGGGGATGAATTTTTGTTAGCTATGGGGTGGTTGGAAGAATTTTATTTCCCGCCTTTCTATCGTATTTCGATTGCCGATTAATCCTTTCTGCTAGCTAGTTTTGATTTTTCAGCGATATGAGAAATGTATGTGTACATGATGTGTCTGTCCCTTCTTTCTTTCCGCTTCCCCCCCCACAACCCCCCTTTTCTTCATTCTGAGATACAAATTTAGATCGCCTTTTTTTTCCTAATATACCTACCAATTACATGAATAATTACACAATGGACTCCTTCATAGATGGAAGTTTCAGTTAAACGAACATGAGTGATATCTGACGACTACCTGCGGTATGAAAAGAGCAATGCATGGATTTATTGCCTCCTTCATCGAGCCATCTTCGCCACGGGCAGATTATATATATCCAGAACAAGGGAATGATTAATGGCAATAGGAAACAAGGGCGAAATAAACTCCTTTCGCCCAATAAGAATAGAGTCGTATATGAAATGGTTCAAAGAAATCAGCACATCTTCACCCCCCCCCCTCAACACCCCAGTGATTCATAATCCAAAACAAACAAAAAAGGGACCCTGCTTTTTCATCTATCTCCTGACATTAAAACAGAAAAAAAGGCGAATTGCAGTTCATTGGCTCATAGTAATGGGAATAAACTGAAAGCAAACACTTCTTCTATCCAAAATGCGCCATACAACCCCCCTCCATGCAATGCAACCTTTGTTAAGATGTCTGCATGTTTCGCTAAAAATAAATGTCAACGTACTCCTAAATGTTTCACCCATCCATTGTTTCAGACGTCATGCCAGTCCTCCCGATCAGCTCTTGCGCCGTTTCGTCCCCCACCAAACAACCAGCCGGCTTCCCGACAATATCTTACTTCCCTCTTGGCGCTGCCAACTTCACTAGCCCAGCAGACAACGGCTGCATCCACGACGCCCGCCAGCACACCTTCCATTGCCCCAAGGACACCCCACCCAATGGCTCCTGCAATCAGTCCAACGACGTAGGCATATAAACTCCCGCGTATTGTCGAGCCTCCATTAGATAATTGAAGATTGCGTGCTGTGGATACCCAACCCCCGAATCCAAGTGCCAAGGACATAATAAATCGAGTAGCATGTAAGAGGAGCTTTGCAAGACGATATGGAAGTAGTGATGCGGAATCATTGTTGTTGGATCCGGAGAACGAGCGTGGGTGAAAGGATGTGGCCGCAGTCGAAGGGGCAAGGAAGGTCATCTGGCTAAGGCTGCGAGCAGATACGCCCAGTGGCAACGAATGGACGGCACCATACGTTAACGTCAAGGGGTTTGTAAGGGCGGCAATGGGTGTAGGGACGAAAGAATAGGCGGCCAAGGATATAAACGAAGATAGTCGTCGTGGGAGAACAATCAATGGGAGGCGAATCACCAATGCCAATAGTGTGGAAAGGCAGATAGTTCCAAACAATGTGCTGGCGGAATGGAGCAGAGCTGCCTGTACAATCTGGCGGGATGAAGGGGATGGGACAGTTAAACGATGGAAGTACCATTGACTAACTGTCGCAGCAGTGACTGTCCGTTGAATACCTGCGATCACTCCTAGCGACCAGAGATAGACCAGGATGAAATAAACACCTAACCACCAGCTTCCTGCATTGATGATAAACAGGTTTTTTGAGGCCGACAGATGGCCTCCAAGGAACACACGCGTGAACATGAGCATCCATAGCCATGTCCAAGATGCGACAACAGCAAGGGTGATAAACCCAAGTGCCAGCAGCGCAGGGTTAGCTGCGAGTATACGGCATGAGAATTCCAGAATATTAATAGCTTTCCCAGCTGCATGGCGGCCTTGGATGACTGAATATACCCAGGCAGTTGCCATTATTGCCGGAATCAGGGAACCCCAGCGCATGGCCTTGTCCTGAATGCTTTGACCTTGTCGGCTTCCACCAAAGCTAGCAATAAACGGGTACAGAGCAAACGAGTAAAGGATCACCGGTACAGCGATCAAGATGGTATAAACCAGAGGGCGCACGTAGGAGCGGAGTAATGCTAGCCATAAGAGCGAAACCAGAATAGAAACTAGAGTATAAATGGCGAGGAGAAAAAATGACGCATGGAGAGTGGAATATATGGTATCGCCCAGGGCAGGTTTGTCGGCTGGCAGTGATGTATGGAGATACATAAGAAAAGATGTGGCAAAGAGGCCGACGAGTGAGATTAAGAATAGGTTGCCCCAAAACGCGTCGTGTTGTGGGGGTTCAGAGTCGGGATATGTCACCGATCCCGGAACCGATGATTCGGCGGTGCTTGGTGGGCGAGGATTGTCTAGAAGAGCATGTCTGTCGGTTTCTTTGGGCAAAAAGGAGGAACTGGTTTGAAAGGTATCTTCTCCAATATCCGGCTTCTTTCGGAATTGCTGAATAGCGGGAGGCTCCTCGTCGCCAAAGTCAACGGGTTCGTTGCCTTGAACATTGACCATATCACTCCTGAGGGTATCTTCCAGTCCCACGTCGACCATCACGTCCTTGCCACGAGAACTACTGGTGCTACTCTGCGCGTCACCCAGGGCGTCCTCGTCTTGTTCGTGGAAGGTCTCGCCTCCTGGAGCACGTGTAGCTTCAACGGATCGGTGAGCCCGCCACGAACTTCTTATCCCACCAGGCCTGCCGATTCCATTGCTGTTGCCGCTAGGGCCATCGGTACTGTTTTCTGAACCCCTACCATCATCTTCAATCTCAGAAGACTCCTCTAGGTGACTGGTGCCAAAATGCCGTCTTGATCTTTGCAACGCGTAGAAGTCTGCTGCTTCCCGCTCATGTTCCTGCTCATCATCTTCCTCCCTGAATTCATCGGCGGCACTGTAGAAGAGAGGGGCATGGGGTATGGATGCCCGGGAGGAAAACGGGAAGTGGGAGACGTGGGAGGAACCGGGCTGATAAGGGTTCCCTATGGCGCGGTGGAGATATGACCTTGAGGCAGGAGTGCGAGAGGCAGCATGAGGGTTGAGTCTCCTTTGGCGATCGGACCCCGGGCGTTCGTTATTGTCTGGGGCGAAGCCTATTCTGGACTGGGATTGTGCTAAGAATCGGGATGCATCTAGTTTTGGGCAGAGTTAGACGATGACGTCCTAGAGATGTGGGGAAGAGACTGCAAGCACGGGCGACCAGAAGAGCAGACATACATTCTGAGAACATGGCTGGCTGGTATCCAGACAAGATAATATGGGCTATTTATTGGAGATGCAGAGGGTATGAGATCACTGGCACACGACCAGCGACGAGTGAAAGCGGGTGTCTGCACGGTCGACTCTGGACTACACAAGCGGTCAACACACAGACGGAAACAGCGGGGGCAGCAGGGCACGCACGAGAGCAGCAGAGCAGCGGGGCATTATGGGAGGGCAGCGGGAGAGGAGGAGGAGGAGGGAAAAAAGTAGATGGAGAGACGAGGACGACAAGAAAGAAGAAGAAGAAGAAGAAGAAGTGAGGTTGAGGTTGAGGTTGAGTTGAGGGCGACGGACAGATGAGGCGGGCGTGGAGTTAGCGGTCACACCCGCGCGTTCCCCAGACACGGCCGCACTGGGTCATACTGCCACCGCCCCGTGATGCTGAGTCATGCGCCGGAACGAGTACATGGATATCAACAACTCACCCGCGTATGACAGCAATTCCCGTGATGGACGATGCAGTAATACCACAGAGACAGCTTCGTCTCTTCTCTTCTGTCTTGTTCTTCTCCGCCACTGGTTCGTAGCTAGTCGGGCTCTCGCAGGCAGAAGTCCCCAGTCCCGGCCTTGGCATAACTAGTTCACGAGTTGACTGATATCTTCCGCCAACAAAGCTCCGCCCAGCGCATACTTGCTTCTCCCCGTTTCTCCTCGCTATATTCCCCTGACCTCCGCCCAGCTGGACTTCTACTGCTCTCCCCAGCCCAGGTTTACCTACTGCATACCCCGGTTATATAGCTAGCTGCCTTGGATCTGTCAACCGAAACACTGTCGTTCGTGACGGAGAGAAGCTCCCAACGCCTCCCCCCTCCCGCATCCCGCATCCCGCCCACGCCAACAGGGACATCGAACTCATCCGGGAAATACCTCTCCTTTCTCACCCCGTTGCGTTCATGTCGCAGCCATGGGACTACATCGCAAAGCTTGTTTGTATTGGTGACTCTGGGACCGGTAAATCTAGCGTGTGCTATGCCCTTTCTTTCATTTCCCCCGATCTACCTTCTCCGCCCAGCCCAGAGCTGTGCATATGTACTGGGCGGCCATACCCCGGGAATATTGCGTTGCCCGCTGCAAATTGTACCGAAACCAAGTTTCTTTCAAGGAGCAAAATACTGACGTCTTCTGCACTACACAGCTTACCATCCGCCTCTGTGAAGGCCGATTCTCCGCAACTCACGATGTAACTATTGGAGTGGAATTCGGCTCTCGAATCGTCCCTGTTGGCCCGCCTGCATCGGCCACATTGGGCATCGACGATGACCCTCCCCAATCCGAATCAAACCACCCGCCAGCCACCTCCCCTTCCACCTCCGCCTCCGGCCCTAGCCCCATCAACCCCGCCTCCGCCGCCCATACATCGGCATTGATGAATGGAAATGGCCCAAAACCAACTCCTCCACCACCCGCGGGCCTACCCTCCCCGCCACGAAAACAGATAGCCCCCCCGGTCCAGAAGCGAATGAAGCTCTCGCTATGGGATACCGCCGGCCAGGAAACTTACAAATCAATTACACGCTCGTATTTCCGCGGCGCCTCTGGTGCGCTTTTAGTCTTCGATATCTCACGACCCGCTACATTCGCTTCCGTGACCCAGTGGCTGCACGATCTGCGGCAGATCGCCGAGGATGGCATCGTGGTGATATTAGTCGGCAATAAAAGTGATCTGGCCAGTGCGACTGACCAGCCCCGGGTTACCAGGGAAGAAGCAGAGGCCTGGTGTAGGACAAATAATGTGTCTCGATATGTAGAGACGAGCGCAAAGTCCGGTGAGGGGGTTGAGAGGGCCTTTCTCGAAGTTGCGGAGCGGATATACCGCAATATCGAAGAAGGCAGATATGATTTGAACGACCGACGGAGCGGTGTGAAGGGCTTTGGAGCCACGGGCGGCAGTGGTGGTGGCCGGGTTCCTAGAACCGTGACCCTTGGAGTTAACGATGCGATGGAGAGAGGGAAAAACGGCTGGACGGGTGGATGTTGTTAATATATTTTTCTTTTTTGCTACAATTCCTATCCACGCCAGCCGATCTTGTCCCGTGAGACAATTCGGGCTTGCACCGTGGTCTAGTTTCTGATTATTTTCCGGGCAAAGCACCGTTGATGTTACTCTGTATATCCCCCCCCCCTTCTCTCCGGCTTGTCCTCGTTTTTCCCTCTCCCAGCGTGGTGCATGATTAGGCGGAATGCATTTCCCAACCTCCCTTATTCCCGGCGTTTTGTTGAGCTTCTTCTCTGTAGTTGGGTTTTAATTTTACTCTATAGTAATGATACATTCGCATTTCTTCAAGGGTATATATATACCACGCAGAATAAATACAACGTATTCTCAAGCAGTTGGATGTAGTTTATGGCCTTTTGAATAAGAAATTAAAGACGTAGCACGAAGTGTCGTTAAGAGGAAGGGAAATGTCTGCAATGATACATATTTTAAAGGAAAAGCCGCACACCCGCCCCCCCATCTACTTTTTCCATTGAAATCCCCAGTTGAAAAATGCGCTGCATATGAAAAACGGAGTGGGGAAAAGTAAAAAGAAATATATAGTATTCAACATTATTATTAAACCCCTCCAGGACTGTTTTCTCGCCCAGATCTAGAGTTGGAGTGGGAAAATACTGAGAAAACCGCATCGCCTTCCGCTTTCGTCTAAGCCTTTGGCAAAGTAGTAGACACCTCGAAACTAACCATCATCGGCACCACATCGGCAGACGTCCATACTTCTAGTTTCACTGTCGGTTGGCAATCCGCCACGTGCTAAACCAGTTCAAGTGAGACCATTGCTGGTTGGAACCTTCCATGCCGAAAACGATGTCCCGGAAAACCAAAAACAGTCCCACGACGGCAGCGTAAAGAAGGGTATAAAGAGCCCACTCGATTTTCCGAGGGAGTTTCTGTGTTACCCAGTCCACGCAGAATCCTAGCGTCAATATGGCGAAGTAGAGGGCCGGGTAGTAATGATGAACATAGGTGACGCGGGCCATGGCGACGAAGGGAAGGTAGTGCAGGAACCATCCGACAACAGGGTATAGACCGGAGTAGTGGATGTGGTCCATATCCGAAAGGCGAAGTTCATTGAATCCGCGTTGCCACCGGATCAGATACCAAGATAGTATGAGGCCAAAGCCAATCAAGCTGGCCGTGCTCCCCCAATATACAATTGGGTTACCAAGAAGGAAATACTTCACAACACTGTCGTCCCAAGAGCACATTCGGAGGCCGACATGAAGAAGGGGCCACTGCCAGAACTGAGAGGCCAGATCGTCCTGCTTGTCAGGGTCAGGAACAAGAGCATTGTTAGAAGTCATCATTGCAACATTAAGATGAATGAAATCCTTGAAGAAAGGCGACTTGTAAGATCCTGGATCGCCGGGGGGCACTGCGTGGAGGGCAAAATCAGCAAATAGTTAGACAAAAGGGGCTATTCATTTGTGCTTACGTTTCTCGTTGACGTGAGATTCTACATTCCAATGAGTGTAGACGTCTCTAGGCTTGTTCTCCTTCACACAGGTGGTCTCAATCTGCTTAAAGCCCCACTGAGGGAGGTTCACATTGCCAGCCCTAAGATAGCAACCAAGCGAGGAATGGCGGAGACGGAAAGAAGTAGTTAGAGTGCGGATTTTAGACCTGTCTCTTGATGCCGCATCGCTGACAACTTCAACAACCCAGTGATCCTTTTCGTCTCCGACAGTCGTGTTTCCGTAGCATGACACTTCGTAGTCATTCTTAGTCACGGGTGCTGCAACCGCGTGCGAATGCAAATTACGGCCCGTTTGCGCATGGATGAGCCGGATCACGTCCTTATCTCCGACAAATTTCAAGGGGGCTTCAGCGTCGAATTCAGGCTCCTGGCGATTAGGGTAGAAAAACCACTCGTTGTTGGCATCCTTGTGGTGGTAGCAAGTAATCTGCTGCTGGGCGGATCCTTCTGGATACGTCTGGACGTGCGAGTGAAGGAGACCGCCTCCGTATCCCATATTTTTCAAAGTAGCCTTTGAGCCCAACGCAATTTCGAGAGGGCTGTCTTTTCCAACATTGGTGCCCTTGAGATTAGCTTGAAACAGGGAGCTCATCTGAGCATCGCCTGGCCCGGAGTTTTCGAGTACGAGGAAATGTATATAGAAGGAAAACATGTATACAAGTGTTGGAATGATAATCAATCCGAACACCCGAGCAGCCAGGTGCTCTGCAAGGACAACCTACTTCGGTTTTAGTTCTCGTTGACCGCATAAACATCGTGCAAAGAAAAAAATGCTGGGCCCTTACCTTTGGCATTCGTAGATCACCAAACTTGTTCCACAGGTCCTCGATAGTATAAAGGCCAACCAAGGCAGTGCAAAAGAACCCCACCCACTTCACGCTGCAAACACAGCCAATACTTAGACCGGTCAGAAACAACCATGCGAACCATTCCAACGAGAAGCTTTTGTTTTGCAATCGGTGGAAGCGCGCCCAGCAAAGAACAGTCGTAAACGTGAAGCACAGAAGCATGGAATCCAGAAGGATAAATCTGGAGATCGTCGCGTAGGAATTCTCGAAGAGCACCATCATGGTGACCAGCCAGACCGCTGGCCGACGGAGATTCAGCTCACGGGCAGTATAATAGGCCAGGGGCACACAGACGGCACCGAAAAACGCATTGAATATGCGCATGGACGTGTAGTTGAGCTCCTCCGGGTATTTCTCCCCGGATTTAAATTCAAAGGAGCCATTATAACCAGCAAGATATCCCGATAGTCCAACCAACATTTTCCCCAGCGGCGGGTGGACATCGAAGTAAAACTCCCGCTTTAGGTAATGAGATCCGAACTTGCCGAAGCTATGGATGTACAGAGTTAGTAGTAGGCCGCTGGAAATAACCCTGTTCCAGGCACTTACTGAGCCTCATCCCAAGTTACAATGTTTGACCGCCCAATCTGCCACATCCGCGTGAAAAAGGAGAGTGCCGTAAAAATTAGGGGTGCAAGGATGATTTCCCACTTGTCGAGAAGATCAAGGAACGAGGGCTACGATAGTACTCCATCAGCAATTGAAGCAAGTAATACAAGCCACCCAGCAATGGAAGCGGTTGACTATATAGCAACAAGCAAGCCCCGGAGAAGAAGAATCATTATGGTAAATACCTTGCGTGGAGCCTTTTTCTTATCGACTTCGACCGGGACATTTGTGACCCCACTAGCAGGTGTCTGTGAACCTGCTACATTTCTTCGGCGCACATCGGAACTCTGCGAAGCGCCCGAGGCAAAAGCAGTCTCTTGGGCTGCCATGGCGCGCGCAGGATGGGAGGAGGAGGACTCTTCGTGACAGAGGGAAGGTGGAGGTTTAGGAGGAGAGGACACGGTTGAGAATGGAATGGCAGCGAGTGTAACGACGAATAGCAATATCCATCAAAGCTTGGAGTGAGAACAAGAGAGCTAGTCCCTTCAGTAGCTCACAGCCGAGCCACAGAGAACGATAACGAACGGATTCGATGTTTCGAAGGAGAGGGACCCGGAGTAGAGAAAAAACAGGCCGGAGAAGGAATGAATCGGCTCGGCAAGGTCCAGTTTGCAGAACCCACGAGCAATGGATCCCCCGGAGAAAGGAGAATTGTATAGAGTAGGCAGAAACGACACCGGTGAAAGAAAATAAACAGAAAAGCAGAATTAAAGTGGCGTGGAGAAGAAAGGGAAAAGCGAGGTGTTGGGGATGTGCTGGGATGCAGCAGCGCAGAAGAGCACGGTGGTCTCTTTTCGGTGTTGCGCGGCGGGAGATAAACATGGTATCGTCGGTATGGTACTGCCGCCGTATTGGGCGCTGTTTTAGCGCGGCGGCGGCTCCGAGGCTGCGTATTGGCTGCGTATCTTTACAAGCTCAGCCTCATCGTGGCTTGGGAGCGGCTAGGCTGTCTCCGAAACATACAAAAAGGGGGACCGCAAATTCTACGGAATTGCACATTGGGATCACAGTATTCTCTCAATGCAGGTGGAATCGGTAAAACGATGCTCGGATATTCAAGATTGGCCTTATCCTTCTATTCGGCGTCCAATGTTTCGTCTCCAACAAGAGACGCCGTCATTCTTAAGTATATACATACATACACACCTTCCCTTTCCCCAGTAGCCAGCCCTGCCAGGGCAAAAACAATTGACCGTCTAGAAATATGAAATCGTCAAACAAACCACTGGCCCCCCACATGTATATGGACCAGCTATATAGCAGTCTCGGACAAAAAGGAAATTATTACAACAATAGATGGTAAATTCACATGTAAACCAATTCTGCGACCGAGCAGTGAGATGTATCTCAAAATAGAAAAGATTACATACGAAATAGGAAACAGGACATAGGAAAGCGAATCCCAGATCCCAGATGTATCACGAGGGAAAAGAGAAATAAGGAACCTTTATCGCGAAAACAAAATGTATGAGAGAAGAAAAGGGAATAGCGGTGCCGCTGCCGCTAGAAGAGCGGGCCATGGGCAAACCGATTATCAAAAAAAAAAAAAAAAAAAGGAAGGAAGGGAAAAAAAAGAGAGAAAAACGGCGGGAAATAGAGAGAATCACAGAAGAGCCCTGAGCAGGGAACCATCAAACACCATTCTCTAAATTGCAACCAATAGAGCCGCACAGAATTAGAATCAGAAGGGATGCACAGCAGCAATTATGGATCAGTCGACAGTCGGCACAGCATCGATTCAAGGAGCAAGGACGTCAATCTCTGTCTTTCTGCAGGGCACTGTCCTTTCGAGGACGTCCTCCTCTAGCCTTCCTCTTCCTGGTCAAGACGACTGTACCGGCCTTGGTCGCCCTTATCCCCAGATCCCCTTCCTCGACCAACCATATTAGATATCCATCCGCTAAATCCTCCGCCACGGCCAGACCGGCCTTCATGTCCAGAAGGACTCGACTGGTTTTTGTGGTTGTCAATATTGGGTGGGTTTATGTCCAGTCCTGGAATCGCGTACTCAGCCGCAGAGTGTGCTTCATGGGATCTCCGGATGTCAAGGGATGGGACGGGCGACCCAACCCCCATAAGAGCATCTCGTTCTGCGGGCGTTGCAGGGGTCGGCATTGCCGTGGTAGCATCGCCAAAGATGGCGTCCATATCTTCCAAGCGGACACCACTAGTCTCGGGATATAAGAAATAAACTGTAAATAGGCGATTAGCATGAAAAATATGTAACCAGAGTCAGGCAGAGATAAGGAGGATAGAGAAATGGATTGGCAAGGAGAATATGTTGTGTTTACCGATAACAAAACTGCAGGCGCAAAAAAAGGCATGCATCAAATATAGACGCCATTTAATCACTTCTTGTAGAATGGGAGTAAGTTCTCCAACCAGCCAGTTGAATGCCCAGTTTGAGGCAGTACTCAAACTTGCGCCTTTCGCGCGAATGCTGAGGGGCAAAATCTCTGGTGGGTATAGCCACGGAATGGGGCCCCATGAAGCGCCGAAGGCAGCGTTATAAATCATCACGAAAATAACGGTGAAGACGGGTGTTCGCGGAATGTCGATATAGATGAAGTATGAGATGAGGGAAAGAGATATGATCATCGCAACAGCACCACACAATAAAATCGGTCGTCGCCCCCAGCGGTCGACCAGATACCATGGAGGAATAGTAGAGGCCAGGTAGGTCAGTGAATTTACTCCGGTCATGAGAATCGCCTGTCGTCCCATCCAGCCTGCAGATTCAAAGACCAAGGGTGCATAATAGGAAATGACGTTAATTCCGTTTAGCTGGGCAAGCGCTTGTGCAGACATTGCGATGAAGACACGCTTATAGTAGCGGCGAAACATGTCCCTATATGTTCTCTCGCCTTCTTGCCTTTGGATTAAGACTCCCATTTTGATATCACGGTATTCTTGACGGGCCTTCTCGTTGTGAATGTCACCTTCTCCGTAGAGGTTGGCGATGACAACCATTCCTTCTTCATCGTAGTCATTGTCTAGTAGCCATCTATTTGTTGTCGTGAGAAATAAGCCACAGGTTACGATGTAAAACAATAAGAAAAATATGAGAGAGAGAAAGGTAACATACCGTGGAGATTCACATATAATGAGAGCACCAACGCCTAAAAGGGCGCCCATAATGCATTGGCACAGCAGCGGGAGGCGCCAAGCCCAGTTATTGGGGATATAGCTACAGAAGTAGTCCACCCAAACACTAGCAGCATATCCGCAGATGTTTCCGGTGAATTCGATACAGGCCAGTTTCCCGCGATTATGGGGAGGTGAGATCTCAGACTGATAAACAGGAACAATAGTGGATAAGGCACCCACACCGAGACCAGCAATGATACGGCCAACAAGCATCATGGGGATCCCCGTGGCACAAGTCTGAAAGGCACCCCCGACGAAAAACACCATGGACCCGTAGAGAATAGTGCGTCTCCGGCCTATGATATCACCAAGTCGTCCGACCATCAGAGATGAAATAAATGCCCCCACCTCGAGAATGGCAACCATTGTCCCGATCTCCGCCTTGGTGGGCTGGCCAAAGTAGTCTTTGAAATATGCACCTCTAATAAACGAGTTAACACTTCCGCCTGGCATGAACGGTTCTCCGGCCCATTCTCCGCTAAATGGCCAACATGAAGTAAAATATGAGGGGGGAGTACGTACGTGATAATGCCAGACATAACACCCTGATCATACCCAAAAAGGAAGACGCCTAACGAGACGAAGACACTGGTAAAATATCTGAACAGCAAATGTAAGTAATGTGACATGAGGTATTCAGCAAAGGGGAGCGGAGAAACCTACAGCAGTGGCTTGCCCACCAGGCCCTTGGACCTAGCCTTGCGTCTGTCTCCCGGAGACATGATGGCGGCTAGAATCTGTTCGGTTCGGGAAATAGTCCGCGGAGGAGGGTTTGGTATCTGGATTTCCTTGACGAGGCCACCGTCGTCGTTCTCGCGTGTTTCCTCCTTGGAGTAGTGCACCCGTTTTGACGCCCTGCCGTGGGAGCGGGAGCCAGCTCGTCCCAAAACCTGACGGTCCAGGGAACGGCGGAGATGTATTTGAAGGGGGTCTTCTTCGTCGGCGAGCTGTTCGGCCAAGTCACCGGTATCAGACCAGACAGAGAAGTTGGAGTCAGTGGAAGGGGTGGAGGGAGGAGAGGAAGAGGAGGACCGCCGGTTGCCCTCTTTCTCGCGTGAGGAATCTAGCAGCGAGGAAGACGGATCGGACGAGGGCCGGGAGTTAGGGTTAAGGGACCGGAGGGGAATCACGGTGGAGGTTCTGGGGGGGGTTGAGGAAGAAATGATGGCGGTGGTACAGGGCTGTCCGGAGCAGCCCTATGGGGGGAAAGGGACGAGGAGAGGGATGCGGTCTAAAATAGGGTCAGGAGCCCGGGGAGAATCGTGCGTCAGGTCAGGTAGGCGACAACCAAGGAGGAGCAGCGAAGAAGAGCATCTGACGGGAACGGACCAGACGGGTCATCGAATTCAGACTTGGAGCGGGGACTAAGGTTGGATTCGTGGTTAGTTGGGAGGAGAGCCAGGGAGCCAGGGAGCCAGCGAGGAAGAAGTCAGTCGGCCGGAAAGGCAGCGTGGACAGTAGCTGAGTACGGTAACGTAAGGAGATCGCCGGGCGGGCTGGGGCGGGTACTTGCAGCGAGGTCTTTCCCTGCGACAAAACGCGGGCGGGATACCTGGCCAGAAGTCACTTTTGGGCCCCGTGTTTTACAGAGGGTAATTGGACCGATGACGCCTGTCACGGGGCGGTTTGCACAGCTCCATACTGGAATCTGGTGGCAATTTTAAACACCAGATTTACAGTTAATCTGCAGTCTATGTCAGGCCCACCATCAACTAACCATCAACTGACTGTCAACTTCCAATTAAACAGTCAGTTGACTGTCAAGTCATATAAAACATAGATTTTAGTTAAACATTGGATAGATCCCAACTGTAGTTAGTAAATTACTATTATCCCAATAAAATCATCAGAGAATCAGTTGATAGTTGTATAGAGTAGTTGATAGAGCTATATGATAGTTAATAGAGTTATAAAAGTTAAATTACTAATCTCATTATAATACCTCTGAATCTACCTCTTTTTTCTATACCTTCATTATCTAGTAGTATAAATCATCTTAATCTCACTTTTAAATGATATATATAAGTAAATTTAAACATAAGATCAGTATTTAAATCATATAACTATAATATTTAGTGTTTTATATTTCAAATCAGGGTTACTCTAAACTTTAATCTTATTACTGAATGATTCATTCACTACCTCACATGTTGTTACTTACTATATAAAATAAAATATCTTATTTTTACTCTCTTCTCTTCTTTTCTCTTTTTCTTAAGTATTCTAAAGAAGAGTCCAACCACACTTTTTCTCTTCTCTATTTGTTATTATCTACTATTCCTTCAATCAGTAAGTACTTTAAATGATACATCAGAATATATAAATTCAGAAAAAAGCTAATAATAAAACAGTAAAACTACTAGTATGACTTCTTCAAAGAAGACTAGCACTGGCAGAGCATTTCAAAGCAAGGCCCAAGTTAAAGAAGAAACTAATCTAAATGAAATAAATCTTTACATTTATTATATAACTAATTTTATTATAAATAATTGACCTAATTATATCTGCAGCAAGGTTAAAGATGCCATCAAAGCATGCCCCCAGTACACTAAAAATAAAAAGAGTTGCCAAATAATTCTAAATAATATGTTGAAGAAAGTCAAAAATGTTCTTATATTCTAAGCTAAGTATACTATTATAATTTCATTATTATTAAAAGAGATTAAGAGAAAGATTCTTACTATTACTATTTTTTTCTTGAAGATAGAAATTAAATCATACCTTATTATAATTTCTAAGATCTCAATTAAGAGGAAGTTTGCTGCTGCTGCATTTAGAGCATCTGAGTCTAAATTTACTTTACTTAATGATATTAGAGTAGAGGGGCTGAAGGTTATAAGGAAGATAGTAGATCATTTCCATGAGATATCTTAACTTATAAATGTATAGTATAAGTATAATGCTAAGATACTTAAGACTATTAATAGAGTATGTAAATATTTATATTATAGATATTTTTAATTCATACTAACATTATTTTAATATAGAGGTTCAATTTAGTTGCCTCTACTTTATATATTATTACTAGCTCTACTTTTACTTCTATTTTAACTCTAACTTTAGCTTATTCTTACCTCCATGCCTATCATCCTGCATCTACTGTAAGTAAATCTGAAATACTAAAAACTCTGAAATCTCTAAAATAACCATTAGAATATAGATGAAATATAGAATTTCAATGATCAAAACCTCTCTTTCTAAGCATCAAATAGAAGTATATATAAATACTCTACTAAATATCTATAGCTTCTTTTCTACTCTTATTAGCTATGCTAAATCTACTGCTTTCTCTCCTGCTTGCAGCTATCTGCCCATTCAAGTCTACTATACTGATATGTATGATGGAAATCCTTCACCTTAAATGATTATACCTATAACCCCTCTATCTTAAATATCTATATATATAGCCTCTCTACCTTCCTATCTGTCAGCCTCTTTGCCTGCACTTTTATCTATCTCTCTATTTATATCTTCTGTGCCTTCTGCCTCTTCTGCCCCTCCTGCCACAGTGTCTGAGGGTGAGTTTAGTGAGTTCCATCTGCCAGACAAGGAATTCAATACTACAAGTAATAATGAGGAAAGTAAGGAGACTGAAGAGGCATTTAAGAAGATGTTCTAGTTGAAAATTGATTCTAATATAAATAGATAATTAGATAGCTGAGTTGAAATGAAGTTATTTAGTCTTTCAGATATTACTTTCTATTAATTAATAATATTAAATAACTTAATAGCTCCAACAGGGGTATTAGGCTATTAGCTGACTAGTGCCAAGTATAATCCATATTAATTAGTAATATATAAAATTTTTTCATTATCTTCTTCTTCTTCTTCTTCTCTATTATTTCTATCCCCAACCACAGCATCATCATCTAATAATAAATATAAAATATAGATATATAATAATAATAAATCACTCTATTACTCACTTCAAGTAGAGAAAATAGCATATTCTTTTATGAGCCTCATTCTGTGCCTCTATCTTTAATCTCTTTTACTTTAATGTCTTTTTCTTCATCTTTTTCTCAACAAATGATGACTGTTCTACCCCAACATATTAATTAGAAACCTATAGATAGTCTCAGAACTGTAGTAGCTTTTACTAAGCTTTAATCATCATTAGGCTGTTTACTACTGAAGCTATTTTTATATCTAAAAAGACCTTCATCTTAACTGCTAGATTAGTATATACATCTAACTTAATTAATACTCTATCATTATATTCTTTATTTGATTAACTTACTGGTCAGATACCACTGCTCAAGTTTACTTGACTTTTTAAAGTTAATTACTAGGTGAACCCAGAAAAAGACATGGAAAAATTTCTTCTGAGAGAAATTGCAGGAGAAGATTGAGAATAGAGATTTATATGATATATGAAAATATCAGCCTGCATTAGAATTCTTTACTTTAACAATGTTGATTTTATTTGTAATTTATTACTATATTATCAGTATAAATCTATAATACTAGCCTGAACTGACTTACTCAAAGTAGTGATAAACTCTGATTCTTCTACTCTTTTATCTAATTTAGAACCTTCTCCTACTTGCCCAACTAGATGCTTAGATTCTCTACTCCCTCAGAAAATATCATCTCTATAATAAAGTCACTTTTTTCCTTTATAAAGAAGAGGACATACATCTACACTACTTCCTACTGAAGGTAGTCCTCTCTTAGCTTGATTGTGATCTTATATCATACTGCATCAGAATGTAAGACTCTAGCTTTTCATTGCTTTTTAGTTGTACTATCTGGCTGTATCTCTAGCTTCTAATTATAAGCTTGATTTTACTCCTACTCTTTCTCTTTTTATTCTGATTCTCTTCCTACTCTTCTTACTTTCTTCTGTCAGCCATTTTAGGTTCAATCATCATCAAGTAAGACTTGATTTATAACATTTAGATCCTATTTCATTGTAAATTTCTCTTCAATCTTATAGGTTTTATTCATGGAATACACTACCATCATTTCTATCTATCTGATAAGCTAATAGGTAAATATAATAGATTTTAAGAAATAATCTCTAGAACTCTCTACTTCTGATGTTTTTTCAAAGAGTAATCTCTACACTTCCAACATCTTTTTCAGAATTAGCCCCCTTGAGGCTCAAAAAATAACTAAGTACCCATAATATACCTTCTGAATCTTTCTAATTTCATAATAATAATAACAACAACATCCCCTAACTTCATCTCATTAAGTAGCTAGTACAGCTACTGAAGGATCATCAAAATGAGGCAATTCAAGCATTAAGATTTGAAAAAGTACCTCCTGAGACTCTCTATCCATTGAGATTCTAATTTCAGTTGCAGGGCTTCAGTTGCTTGCCTACTCTCACCACTCAACATTACTTTCAGGCAAGATGATCACATTTTACCATCTATTAAAGGTAATAATAACTTTAAGATGGACTCTGATAGTAATATAGAGCCTACTGAAGTATATATTCAAGCTTCTACTCCTATATTTATTTCTATTACTAATGAAATATAAGATGTTGGGAGCTATGATCCTCAATCTGAAGATAGTAGCAATAAGATTCTAAAGAACTCTGATATACAGTAACTATTAGAAAGTCAACTAGAAAACAGCACAGACATTCAAGAGGTTGAGAAAGAGATTGAGGAAGAAATTGATAAAGAGACTGAGGAAGAGACTCAGAGAAATATTACATTAAATACTCTATTTATTGAAAATGCTCTAATAGATGCTGATAATACTAATTCTACTACAATTTTACCACATAAATATAGTATTAGAGACATCAATATGTTCATATTAGTAATGGGGCTATGATGTGAGGATTTAGGAATTTTAAGAGAGTAGTATTACTCTTTTTTGCAGATTCTCAAGTCTCTCTGAAACATTACACTTATATATACCCTTCCTAAAGGGTTATCTATGCTTAAGAAGGCATGCCAGGCCTAGTTCCCAATTCTCCCAGTCTAAACAACTGAGATACTAATAATATTAAAATCTCAGATATTGACACTTTTACTAGCTCAGAAGAAAACTATCAAGAAATCCATGAGTACTATATACTTTCAGAATTTAATTGCTCTAGTAAAGTCTCTCCTATAATCACCTACATTTCAAAGCAAGCTACATATTAGTATGGTAGAGCTTATCAACAAGCTAAAAGAGTTATAATACTTAAGAAGCTGAGGAGCTTCTATTAAGTATAACTCTAGCCATCTACCTTGATACTTACTGATAAATAAACTGATATTCCCATCAGATTTTATTAAGTATAAATATGAGAAAACAACATATTAATACAGCAGTAATCTAGTAATATATCATTTTGAAAAAATCCTCTACATTAGAAGAGATTATAAAACTAATTCACCACTTCAAAATTATATAGTTATAAAGATTCAAGATGTACTTCATTATTTATCTGATCTCTATTAGGATAAATTAGCACATCTGAATCCCTTATTTAGAATTAAGGAATTAATTTTCATTGAGAATCAAGCATTCTTTATTTAGACTGAAAAAATCATATCTCAAGTGAATATCTTTATTAATACTATCTTTAGTGCCTCTAAAAGTAATATGAGATCTCCATCATACAATCCAACTTAATATTTTATCCAAAGGATTATTTAAACCTCCTCAAATAGAGTGATTACTCAGCTGTATTACTGATCTACCCCTCTACATGGAGAATTAGAGATTAATGCATATAAAAGATATACACTTAAGAGCTTATTCTACTCTAATAAAAAGATTATATCTCTTCTGTATCAACTTTTCATTGATGGGTTTAGCTTATACCAAAATATATATTAGAGCCTAATGAGATACTATATGATCTCTGCCCTGAGTGCATCTGAATGTTCTAAATAGATGAATGTTTTTATCCTTATGTTTGAGCCCCATGAAATAAATTTTCCAGACATTATTGATAGTCTATCCTCAGGACTAGTAAAGCTTGACTACCCTGAGGTCAGAATGGTCATCAATGAAGAGGCTATATAAATTATTGCATTTTGTATGATCTTTCTTAGGGATATATCTTAGTAGAATGACAATGCTGGTATTAAACATCTAATTGCAATACTTTCATATTGGAATTGCATGATTAATAAGAAGAATTGAGGAAATCTTACTTATAATCTTCAAATAAATGGCT
Source organism: Emmonsiellopsis sp. PD_33 (assembly GCA_032988165.1). NCBI lineage: Eukaryota > Fungi > Ascomycota > Eurotiomycetes > Onygenales > Ajellomycetaceae > Emmonsiellopsis > Emmonsiellopsis sp. PD_33. The sequence continues at coordinate 65,319 of JANTQF010000034.1, forward strand.
AATATTATTATCAGATGCAACATCTTTAGAATTAAATTAATAATATAACTATTCAGACCTGAAAGGAGTAATTATGCAAGTAGTTCAGAATGAGTGCTAACTAAATACTACTATTTAAAATATATCTTAGTCTAAATTTGATGACATATTTCCCATTAAATCTATATCATAATGAATACTTAGGAATCTTAAAGATTGTATATCACATTCTCATCTTCTGCATGTTATCTTAATTAGGGTAAAAGTAGTATTTATAGATGCTACATACCTTCTCATTTCTTTAAGATTAGGGCTGTTTATAATCTCTATTAACACATCTTAAATCATATCAATTATAGGAGTATGCTCAGGCCTCAGTCATAATCCCCTTAATTCTTCAATTATGCATAATAAATAAATGAATCAATTTAGCTGTGCTGTCTATTCTATTCATTATGTTCTCATCCCCAGGAGTATCTCTAAAAAGCCTGATGATAGATATATTTACATCTATTACTAGAAGTAATATGATCCTTATGTTGGCTTTACTAAAAATATATAATTCTAATAAGGTAGCTGAGATAATTTTATATACTCAACAACAACTATAGAAGCTCCTCAAGATAGTAGCCCAGACTGTGCCTTGAGAACAGTCCTATTTGGCATCCCATACTAGGTCTATTGCAAGTCAGTTTGCCTCATCAGGGCCTAATGGACTAGCTCCTAACACTGGCATTGAAATTGACAATCTAATAGAGTCAATTAAAAAGGTTTGATTCCTTTAGAATATAAAAGCCTGCTCTAATATGCACATCAGATTACATTATATCAATTAGATTAAAGAGTATGGAGTTGCAAATAATTATAATATTCTAATAGATAAAGATAAATATTAAGACTATAAATACTTAGTCCTTCAAATAAATTATTAGAATGTAGAAAAGATATTGCTAGTTCAAGAAAGCTTTTAATATATTTTGCAGCTTGAACTTCAGAGCTCATTTAATAAGATAGATTAAGGTCTTCAGGTAAAAATGTAAGAAATTAATCAATAATACTCAGCCCTTTTTCAGAGTCTTCTAAAGCTTGATATTTATAATATTAAAGCCAACTTAAATTCTCATAACATTATTCTTTAAGCATCATCTAAATATGAGGTAGTTCATGTCTGGTTTCAAATACTAGCTTGCAGTAAGATAGATATATTTAATATTAAAAGTATAAATTTATTACTTATTGAAATCCTACATCTCTTTCTCAAAAAGCTTCAAAGTGCCTATGAAATTAACTAGAAAAAGCCCTTAATAATTAAGCTAGGCTTCCAGGTAGTTCAGTTCTTTCAAAACATCAGCTTCTGCTTCCCTAATTGGACACAAAGGACAATAATCTCACAGGGGGATGTTATTAATTATTAAAACTTGAAGATGAAATGAATAACTACCATCTTTATTCATATATTAGGTGAGAAGAAGTATATATTCTTCTCCATTATTTAATTGTAGATAATGCAATAAAATTGACTACTAAATCTTCCAGTTTTTAGAATAAATAAGAGTAATAACTTCTATATAATTATTAAACTACCTGTAATCCCCCAACTAAACTTATATGTAATTCTAATTAACACACTGTTTACTCTTCTTACTCCTCTTACTCTAACTACTCCTCTTACTCTAATTGCTCCTCTTACTCTAACTGCTTCTCTCACTCTAATTACTTTAATTACTCTAATTGCTTTACTCACTTCATCTGCAGTATTAATATCCATTTTCTATTCCTACCTGACTACTGATTCTACTGCAAATAATCTATCATTTAACTATACTAGTAGATATCTTATGCTTTGCTCTTGAGAGGTCTTATTTCTATGATTTAATTGATTATTTAATGAAATCAGGTGTTTTTGTAGTGCTAGATAAAAAAATGCAATGAAATTAAATCTAATAGAGCAAAGTTAAGCAAGAAGTAGTAGTAATAGTAGTAGTAATAGGGTTTCTGACTAATTAATCAGATGTCATCTGATGGTCAATCAGCTATTAACTAGCCATTAATTACCTATTTATTTGATTAGAGGGGAGTCAACTAGCTATCTATTTAATTAGGTGGGCATCAATTCCAAATTAAATGTCTAGCAAAAGTTAACAGTTAAGGGAGATTTACAGTTGTTAGCATATAGTTCCAAGAAAACCATCAGAGGAAGTTGATGGTTGGTTGACAGTCAGTCAACCATCAGACAACAGTTTTTCAGAGCCATATATTTCTGGTATGGCTGATTGATTCTTTATTGTAATTATTATATACGTCTTTTGTTGCTAACAGTCATACGGAATATATATACTGTCTTTTCTTTTCTCTGCCCAGCTACAATCAGTCCTATGGAGGACAAGCCAAGCCCGATTCAAAGAAATTGTACGCTTCCTCCAGTTGATTCCCCAGGCACAGCTAGCATTGCGGGTTCAAACTCAAAGCAAGCCTGCCCGGCGTGCCCGCCAAGCACTGCCGGATCCATAACTCCCAAGCATGGGGCCACATTGGACCAATTTTCCAGTCACAGAACTTCGAAGGAAGCGTGGATGTTAACGATATCATCCAATACCTGTCGCCAACAGGCCAACATCACCAGCAACGCCCGATTCAAGCCCTGGGCGCCATATTTAACACTCCCAGCCAGCAACCGGACAACGGCGGTAACTCTACAAGCAGATATAGACTTTTACCTCTCCGTCAACATCCACAAGGCCATCCACAGGGCCTCATTTTCCGTCCTGGTTCGATTCTACACATCATCCATATGAAGTTAGCTGTAACTGGTTTACACCGTTACAACCTGCGTGCGCTGTCATTCCGCCCGCCCAACCACCGGATGGCCGTTTCGAAGGTATCAAAGCGACTTGATTGAACAGAAGGCCCGATAGGCCCCGTATTTTTGTGGAGTCAGCAAGCCGATCTGCGGGGGAATCGTCAGAGGCAGCGCTGGTCACCAGACTTTGAACACTCGGCATGACATCGTGGCGGCAAAGGCTGATGGATTCGGCTTTATCTTTATTTTATGGCGTAAGATCGGTTATGCTTGTTTTAACGGGGAGCCATCGTGATAGCCGGAGGGGTGTCACGAATCATTCTAGTGTTTGGCTAAATGGGGTTGGCTGGCACAAGACGCACTGCTGCTGCTGTACGGAGTAACTGCATCAACTTCCTAACGTCGGCCTAGAATAAGTCGAGAGACAAAAAGGGCCATTTTTATCCAAATTTCTCTCAAAGTAGTCTATCTCATAATGTTATAAGATCTTGGTACTTCACCAGTAGAATCAAATCCAACCAATATAACAAGGGGTATACACGCAGAAATAACACCAAAAAGTCCTTCCAAACTGCCCGTTCCTCACCATGACGCGCCCTGATTATTATGTGAGGATTATGTCATACCCATCTTGCCGTATATGCACAGTCTCTGCATCGACACCATATTTACGCCTGACCAATTCGAAGATGATGAGGCCAGCACTCGTGCTGGGCACCTGGCGGACGGCATTGACAAAAAATCCTTTGAACAACCAAGTACGCCATCCTCCCGCACGCAAAGCCCGACGCTGGCATCGTCTATATAACTCCTGATATGCCTGATAATGATGCGCCATCATCTTCCTGCCGGAATGATCCAGGCGTGCCATGCGATCAATGTGGTCTAATCTTTCGTAATAGACATTCTGCATGATTGTAAGGGGATGCTGCACTAGCTGCTGTGCTGCCGACGCGGTGATCCCGGCAAGCATCAGAAAACACGGTTCTAATGCATAGTGCGGCCGGATCGAAGGGACGTCGCTAGAAGATATGTCCTGCGAGGATAGTTTTTCCACAAGGGCGGGGTGAAGCGAGCCGTAATAAAATGCAACGAATGAATAGTATCCCTGGGATTTAATCGTTTCAAACACTCCAAAAAAGAGAGCAGATCCAAAGGCGTCCTTTAAAAAGGATAGCCCCCAACCGGAGAAGATCCCACGGATCCCTATTTCATGCAACTTGTGTTTTCCATACTGCCACACATTCCTGTATTGGCCCTTCAAAACATACTTGGTCCTAAAGCGTACCTGAAGGGCGTCCAAGGGCGCTGCGACTATGGATTGTATTGTCCCTGCAGCAAAGCCGGCTGCGAACGTCAGACCCGGATCAGGGGGTGGGTAGATTCGTTTAGTAGCTTGCAATGTCGGCTCGTGCAATCCACCTAGTATTTGAAGATATGAAGTATATAAAATCGCCCCTACCCTATTTCAGAGATGGTTTCGATTAGCTACGAACATGCTAATCGATTGACGAAGTCTAGGTGGAATGGAAACCCACCCAACATTCGCCATAAGCGGCGGGAGAACTTGATCCGGTAAGAAGCGCCAGCCGTATGTGCGGACGGCGTGTGCAAGTAAACCTGGAGTGGTTGTACGCCATGACCAACCCCCCTCCGTTGCCCTTGGGTTTATCGCTTTGGCTAGCGCCTGAGATATCGGCTATCAGTTTCGGAACGTTTGTGCAAGAAAAGGCATCAAGAGACTCGTACCATGTAGCTGGGGAATGTCGTCAATAATCCAGCCATCACAAGGGTTAGAACGCTTGAAAAGACCTACTCGACTCGTGTGCGAAAAAATGCCTTCGCAGGGGCCCTGAAATAAAAGGCCACAGCCTGGGCGCTTAGAGCGCGCACTCCTGCCGCCGACGCGCCAGTCGCAGCATTGGTTCGAGGTTTCCGGCGAGCCGTGTCCTCTGGATCGGTATCGACGGGAGCCTCTCCATCAAAGCTTGTACTGGGCAAATTGCCAGAAATAATGGACATATTTTTAGGACAGTAGGGATCGGGGATGACTCCATGAGGGTAGCGAGCGGGTGGATAAGCAGCGGAATTCCAGACTAGAAGCGAGTGACACCGGTATGTGTCGCTGTTACCGCAATGAACAGTATCATGATCGCATTCGCATCCCGTCAAAAAGCAGGTAAAGAAAAGACGGCGACATCGAGGGGTCGGTCAACAGACCAACAGACGGCAGCCGAAAAAAAGTCACGGTGGTCGTCTCGCGGGCAGCCGAGCACCGAGCAAACAGGACAAACATTCCATTAACGCACAGCCGGCGCTAGGCTCGATCGGGCTAAAGGCCAAACGCGTTTACGCTCAACCTCCCAAGCGCGCTCAGCTTCTTCTCGTCGTGTTTCTTTTGAGCTCTCAGTCCGTCTTCACCTCGCCCCGCCACGCTGTATCAGCTCTGAGGGCCTCGATTCTTTGTTTCGGCCTGTGCCTTTCGCCCTTGCTCTATAGGGACATTCATTCAGTCTTTTCCCTATCATCCCATCCTCGCCAAACCACCATTCTAGTTCCTCCATAGCTCCCATCCACCAACATGGGGGAGGAGATAAAAATCGACAAGGCGACGTTTTCCAATCGCCTGTCATCCTTCTATTCAGCATGGAAGGCCGACAAGCGATCGTCAAATCCCGTCTTTGCTGGCGCTGGGTCGATTGTCATACTCATGGGTAAAACTGAGGAGGCAAATTCGTTCCAGAAGAATAATGCCATGCATGTGAGTGCTATTATCTTGGCTACTATCGTCTTCAGTCCATATCTGACATATATTACTCGATATTTTTAGTTCTGGCTTCTTGGCTACGAATTCCCCGCGACGCTCTTCGTTTTCACCCTGGAGGCCATGTACGTGGTGACAACAGCGAAGAAAGGTGTGTGGCATCTCTAACCAAACCCCCGCGGTACCAATCGCCAGATCGCTAACACCTTATAATCCCAACAGCGAAACACCTCGAGCATTTAAAGGGTGGCAAGATACCAGTTGAAATTCTAGTTACGACGAAGGACGCCGAGCAAAAGGCCAAAGTTTTTGAAAAGTGCTTAGACGTGATAAAAAATGCTGGCGTAAGTGGTTTGCCATTGATAGATGACGAGCATGAATCTAATGCGATTTATAGAAGAAAGTGGGAGTCCTTCCCAAAGACACATCTACAGGTCCGTTTGCGGAGGAATGGAAACGAGTGTTTGGCGAGATATCAAAAGAAGTGGAAGAAGTTGATATTGCTCCCGCTCTCTCCTCGGTTGCCTTCTCTGTCAAGGGTCCGGAAGAATTGGTGAGTGATGTCCCTTTGGCTCTTTGCGACAGCCATTTGCTAATGCGGCTTTGGTTAGATTTCCATTCGAAATGCGTCTCGTGCGTGCAGTGGCCTCATGTCGGAATACTTCGTCGATGAAATGTCGCAGCTTCTTGATGAAGAGAAGAAAATAACGCACAAAGCACTTGCGGCTAAAGTTGATGCAAAGATCGATGACGCCAAATTTTTCAACAAACTCGCCAAACTGCCCCCTGAGTTCGATGCCCAGCAAATCGACTGGGCTTATGGTCCTGTCATTCAAAGCGGCGGAAATTACGACCTTAAATTCACCGCCGTCTCCGATTCGAATAACCTTCACACCGGCATTATCATTGCCGGGTTCGGTATTCGTTACAAGACCTACAGCTCTGTCATTTCGCGAACATTTTTGGTCGATCCTAGCAAGGCACAAGAAGCTACCTACGCTTTCCTACTAACCATCTACGATGCGGTCATGAAAGACGTCCGCGATGGAGCCGTGGCCAAAGACTTATATAACAAGGCTATAGGGATGATCAAGGCCAAAAAGCCTGAACTGGAAAAACACTTTCTAAAAAACATTGGCGCCGGGATAGGAATAGAACTCCGAGACTCCAATATGATTCTCAACGGCAAGAATACGAAAGTTCTCAAGAGCGGAATGACCCTTTGCGTCATGATTGGTTTTACCGATATCCACGACCCGGATCCAAAAGACAAGAAAAATGAAGTCTACTCAATGGTTATTTCGGACACTGTTCGTGTCGGTGAAAGTGGACCTCACATTTTCACGAAGGACGCCGGTATTGACATGGATTCTGTCTCTTTCTACTTCGGCGATGAAGAAGAGACACAGAAGCCGAAGAAGGTAAAGAACGATACTGCGAGGTCTAGTGCCATTGCAAGTAAAAACATTACCAAGACCAAACTCCGGGCCGAGCGACCAACCCAAAGCAATGAAGGGGCAGAGGCTCGCCGGCGCGAGCATCAAAAGGAATTGGCCGCGAAGAAGGTAAAAGAGGGCCTGGAGCGATTTGCTGGCACAACAGGCGATCAGAATGGGGTTTCGCAGAAGAAGTTCAAACGGTTCGAATCTTATAAACGGGACAATCAGCTCCCTCCCAGGGTTAAAGACCTAGCGATTTACGTCGATCATAAGGCCGCCACCGTGATTGTCCCGATTATGGGCCGTCCCGTCCCCTTCCATATCAATACAATCAAAAATGCCAGCAAAAGTGACGAAGGAGAGTATGCATACTTGCGCATAAACTTCCTTTCCCCTGGTCAAGGCGTTGGGAGGAAGGACGACCAGCCTTTTGAGGATCCGTCTGCCCACTTCGTGAGGAATCTAACTTTGAGGTCTAAGGACAACAATCGGCTCGGCCAAGTTGCACAGGATATCACTGAACTTAGGAAGAATGCACTGAGACGCGAGCAAGAGAAAAAGGAGATGGAAGACGTGGTCGAACAAGATAAGTTGGTTGAAATCAGAAGTATGAAGAACCCACAGTATCCTTTCCTTCCGCATCTACTAACTACTTGTCGCAGATCGCCGACCGGTGAAACTTCCCGATGTATATCTTCGACCACCACTCGACGGGAAGCGTGTACCAGGTGAAGTCGAAATTCACCAAAACGGTCTCCGATATCAATCTCCACTACGCAGCGAGCACGTTGATGTTCTCTTTAGCAACGTGAAGCATCTATTCTTCCAGCCATGTGCACATGAGATGATCGTTATAATCCATGTGCATCTAAAAACCCCTATTATGATCGGTAAACGGAAGACGAAAGATGTTCAATTTTATCGCGAAGCAACAGAAATGCAGTTTGACGAGACCGGAAACCGCAGAAGGAAACATCGCTACGGAGACGAAGAAGAGTTTGAGGCCGAACAAGAGGAGAGACGACGTAGGCTTGCATTGGATCGAGAATTCAAAGCATTTGCTGAAAAAATTTCGGACGCGGGGAGGGACGAAGGAGTTGACGTCGATGTTCCGTTCCGGGAAATTGGTTTCAACGGCGTTCCCAACCGCTCGAATGTTTTGATACAGCCTACTACCGATGCCATTGTGCAGTTGACGGAACCTCCCTTCCTCGTAGTTACTTTGAGTGAAATTGAAGTTGCTCATCTAGAACGTGTCCAGGTATGTTATATTACCACGCTTCGAATGCCCAGATGAATTGCATATGGATTAACAGGCTAACAAATATATTAGTTCGGCCTCAAAAACTTTGACATGGTATTTGTCTTCAAAGATTTCCATCGCCCACCAGTTCATATTAATACCATCCCAGTGGAATCACTAGAAGGTGTTAAAGACTGGTTAGATTCTGTCGATATCGCCTTCTCCGAAGGCCCGCTTAACCTGAACTGGGGCGCCATCATGAAAACGGTTACCAGCGACCCTCATGGCTTCTTTGTCGATGGTGGTTGGTCATTCTTAGGAGCTGAATCAGATTCGGAGGAGTCTGAAGAAGAGGAGGAGTCCGCATTTGAAATGTCCGAATCCGAACTTGGGGCTTCCGAGGAGAGTTCCGAAGACGAAAGCGAGTTTGACGACGATGCTAGTGCTGACGCCAGTGAAGGCTTCAGCGGCGATGAGGACGAGAGCGGCGGTGAAGACTGGGACGAACTTGAGAAGAAGGCAAAGAAGAAGGACAGAGAGAGTGCGTTGGACGATAGCGACAAAGGCAAAAAACGAAAGCGGTAATGTGGGTTCATCTGACCCCTGTACTGTGCATACTGGATCTCTAGGTTGGAAGCCCCTGGGTTGAGGCTGTGGTTTTTATGTGCTTTTTTTCTCTTTTATCATATCATTTTAGGTTTGATTGTTACGATACGGAAAATAAAATCCAGGAGCAAAAAATGCCCGATGCATGTTCATAGTCATTACGATAATTTTTTACCACGTAATTGACCACCGTTACTTTTTCTTTAATCAGGTACCCTCTTCTGGGCTCCTCAATTTTTTAGTAGTAAGATAGGCGGAGTACGTATGATCTATGAGTCACCTAGCGTAACTAACCCTATATTCTCCGCTCAATAATAAATGCTCCATGCGTATTTAAATTCCCTTTACTCTCTAATACTGTCAGCCTGTGATCAATAACGATGCGTAGGAGGCCATTAAAAGCGGCAATCTCAAAGAACGCATCGTGAGAGACCACGAACGATGCAATCTACCTTGCAGGAACAGGGAACAGGTTTTGTCTGATGGCATTTGGGATTTCAAAGCCATTTCCGTGGTCCTTCCGTTGTTCTCCTCCAGCTTTCCATCGATGCATCCATGATGCGATGGAAATTAGGCAACAATATGGTATCGAACTGACTCACCCATGTTTAACTGCCCCCAGCTATCATATCCAAGTATTAGGGAACACCTCTGCTACTACTAACCTTACGGTTGATCTGCTTGGCCCATGGTATTGGACATCTCCTATTAGGGATTTGCATTGGTCCATTATAAGTAATAAAAGAAGCCGGCGGCCCTAATAATGGGAAAGGAAAAGTAATGAAATTGCTCCTGTCAAACACACCAAAGGTAATACAAGATATGAGCAATAGTGCATTGGTAAAAAAAAAAATGAGTAATTGTCCAAAAAGAAAAAGCATACATAGTAAACATCAATAAAAGGTTAATACACAAAACGCCGGTTTCCGCCACTCCATAAGAGAGCCATTACAATAACAAAACAGAAGATAATTTCTGTAATCAAGCATTGCCACCAAAACGAGTATCTCGGCCTGTGGCCGTTGCTGTACTTGGCTGCTCGTTATTCCATGTCAGATATGTATGGTCGCCGAGTTTCCTGGTAGTACGATATCAGCAATGAACAACGTGAAGAATTAGCAGGCGAATAAGACGAACCGTGGTTTGATCAGATGAGCAAAAGTGAAGACGGCACCGAGAACAATGCAAATACCACCCACAACCACATATGCGATGCCCATGAATGGGTTCTTACCCCCCATTACGGTCCTCGTAGATATCACTATGGACTTCGTCCCTCCATATACAGTGACCGGGAAATCTATTGCTTCCGTATTAGCAAGGCAACGAAAAAAATGTGGGACCAGAGGGACCTACAGTCATCTATCTCAATTTCATAATCCCCTTTTTTCAAAATATCGTCATCGTTCCTTCTAGCCAGCTTGCTGAAGGTAGGTAGACCGGCCGTCCTCATCCAAACCTGAAATTCTTCGTCCTCGTGTATATTTGGAGGGGGGTTGTCATGGGTGTAGCCATCAGGGTATCGGTCGCGCCAGTTAGGCGGGGGCCAGATCTGATAGGGGTCATATTCGGTTTTTTTGTATAATTCCTTATCGCTACTCCATGAAATCCCTTTGTTGGTCATTTCATACACCGGGTTATTGTTAACACCAAGCATTCGAGGCGAAGAAAAACTGTCGTTGAAGATAGAATTCGCAATAAGGCCACAAGGGTAGTATGCCTTGTGTGTCTCTGGGTCAATCCTAAGCGGGTCGCAAGTGCTCCCACTTATTGTGCTATTTGGTAGTGCTTTGCCCTTCAATTGGTCCAAATCTAGAGATTTAACATAGCGGCGGTGGTTCTGATAAAAGTTGGTAAGGCGGTAATAAAGGAATACTGGAGGGCCAATATCGTTCGGGATTCCAAAGGTCAGCCGGCATACAGTAGTGTTCGGCTTTTTGACGCCGTTCGGGAAGGTTCTTTCGACACCGACGTCGCGCTGCCAGGTAACCTTCACGTCGTTCGAAGTACGGAATGACGCATGTACACGGTCAGGAATAGATTCCGGATCCTTTGGGGACACTGGAGCTGTCGAATTGCAGTCTGAGTAATCAATAACAAGTTCCTCGACCTATTTCATTTCATAATGCAATCATATTAGCAGGCGAACATCAATCGTTTGGATATCGACACCCCCAAAAGCAAACACTAAGATATATGGCGCACCTGAGAACTGGCCCAAATCAAGAGACCGCCGATTGGAGCGAATATGATGCCAACTATAAAAAATAGAGGCAGAACGGTTTTCGGAGTTAGAATCGGTCTATCGGAATGGCCATATCAGTAAAATTTCCACCAGATACAGGAGAAGATTCGTGAACATACTGCCACGCCTTCAATCGCTGTTGTCGGAACGCAGTATCTGTAGAGGATGGACCAGAAACTTGTCAGCTATCTCTTCTTTCCACTGACATTACGATGATGTTGCGCTAGGGGGGAATTTGCGCACTTGCTGGTTTCCGGCTTTTCGGTTTCTTTTCATCTTTGGCGTTGCGAGGATCCTGTTCATCGACCGAGTCGGTTTCTGACCGCGCCATGGAGAACGAAACTGCAGCAGCGGCTGCGTCTCAGGTGCGGCGAGAAGAGTATATACGGAAAAGTTGCTGATCTGGCCAACTCCGCCGGGGAATCTGGCAGACGTAAATTGAAGGCCTTCTTGTTACCTGGGGTTTGCTGGAAAGATGATGATGGCGGTTGCGTACGGAAAGGTGGCTGATCGCCAAGAGTCAGCTTACATAATCAGTCCCCAGATTCGTCAGCCTGGGAGAAGAATAAATCTGAAAAACAAAATGATTTGCAAAGTAATCGTGCCTACGCTGCGGTCCTTGGCGGCCCGCAGCACCTCTCAGCGGCCGCTGCACCTCTTCTAGGTGCGCCACACCGCCAGGGTAAAAACACCGATAAGGTAAAAATTGAATCAAGATGTCAATTAAATGGGCTGTAGAGACAGATCCCCCCTTCTATCTATAATAAATAAGCCATCATTCTCATCCCAGTTACATGCCTCTTCCAAATCCCTATCAACTTCACGTTCAATATCGGATTGCGTTGGACTGGGCGCCTGTATAGCAGCCCGCCCCCCCCCTCGCGCCCCACCCTGCCGTGCCTTTTTGGCCGCCTCCGCCGCTCTACAGTCAGCAATCTTCCTATTCGCATCGCGAACGGTGAGAACACCACCTGCTAGAGTGTCTAGTTTTACCCGACACCGTGTATTCTTCATCCGGCGGCGTTGATTTGCCTGGAGTAGGCCGCTCATCTCTGCCTCCCATTGAGCCCCCAATTCCGCCTGCAAAAGACTGCCTTTGAAGATTTTATCAAGCCATCTAGATATGCTAGGTGAACTGATTGTATCTTGGACATCCTGAAGGCTCTTCTGAACAGCAGTTATTTGGCACTGCAGGCATTGTACAGTTTTTGGTGATGATAATTGAGAGGATGAGGTGGGGGGGTCAGAATCTGAGTCCTCCCCATAGATCTATAGCAGTGGTGGCTCTGGGACAGTTTTTTCCAATTCATCCAGAACAATTGCAGGGTTAAATGGAAGAATACCACAGTCAGAAAATCCTGCCTTAATTGTATTGGGTTTGAATGTTTGTTTCCAGATTTCAGGTAGGTCATATAAAAATTGGCATTTTTCATAGTTCTCAAAACCATGCCAGGCCGCCAAGTTGACCATCTTTGAATGGTAGTGTTTATACTGTTGAAATGGTAGTCCATCCAGAGGCTGCAGTATATGAGTTGAATGAGGTGGAAATCCATATAGAATTATATTATTTTCACTGCAATACTGGAGGAATTTGAATGTCATATGAGATCCATGGTTATCCATCAAGAGGAGGCACCAAGCACCAGTTTGACAGGCCTTAGAGTACTTATCAAAATGTTTGATCCATTGGAGGCCTATCTCATCATTCATAAAGCCTGTATCTGATATAGCAGTGGCATAGGTCTCTGGTAGAGAAGTCTGTGTATACCAATCTTCCATATAGATCCTCCCCAGCAAAATCATGAGCAGCAGGATGACCTCTCCATCGGCGGAGATACATTCAATCACTGTTATCAAACTGCAAGAATATGACAATGGTATGACCTTATTGGCATTTGGACATCATGTAATAACAAATTCGCTGCAGCCCTGTCCTTCCTGGAATCCTATTTCATCAAAGTTGTATATGTCTCCCATCAAAAATGAATACCACTCATCAAGAGCAAAGAGGCAGTCATACCACATCTATATATACCCAAGGTCTTCAATCACAAGCCATTTTGGATCCATTGGCTTCTGCTTCACCCAGTGAAGCTCTGAGTGGCACTGGTAGAACCAGTATACCCACATCTTGCTGATTTCAGGCAGGGGGGTTGTAGGATCAGGGTGGTGGCAGGCAAGGATAGAATTGACAGCCTTATGAACCTGTTCAGACATTGGTGAGCAGTTTACACAGTCCATTTGATCAATCCACTCTATAACTGCCCCTTCTTGGGCATCTGTGAGCTTCTTGTTCACGGGAACATTGGCAGTTCACAGTTGACAGCCCTTGATCCTTCCCATGAGTTGTCTGTAAGGGACATCATATTCTCGCGCCAGAGGTAATATTTTAACAGTTGGATCACATCGATACATGATTAAGGCCTGCTGGACACAATTCTCGATGATTTCTCAGTTATCCAGCATCATGGTGGTTGGATATCAATGATTTGAGAAAAAATGCGTTGGAAATTGATGTTTTTGCTATATCAGTGTTTTTGCCGTTTCGGTGTGGCGCACCTAGAAGAGGTGCAGCGCGAGGAGCTGCATGCTGAGAGGTGCTGCGGGCCGCCAAGAACGTGGCGGGCCCAGCAGCGTAGGCACGATTACTCGCCAATTGATTTCATTAATTCATAGAATACCTAGATATGTGCTGGTCCATAGTTGGTTATTATTCCATGGGGGACGCAGTACTAATGGATGTTGACTTCAGAGCTGATACGAAAGAAACCATTCTAAATTTAGATCATCGATCAGCCTCTTCCGAAGGCGCCCTGGTCAGCCCAACCATCTCCCCTGATAAATCTCGATTTAATTTTTTTTCGGGGCCGTTAGTTTTCACGATAGATGTTAGGAGAACACGAGTTACATGTAAGGGGGAGATAAGAAAACTTATGGCCCACATCAGCTAATAAATATGGCATTCTGTATGGAGTAATCTCTAGCTCAATGAACAAAATATTCCCTTGTAGATATAAGTATATCTGTGAAAAGGAAAATGCCATTGGGTATTAATATATGCATTAATCATGTCTGGCCATAGTCGTGTGAACCCCAACCAAAATCAAAGTGTGTCATTCTGAGAATCATCAAACCATCCCAAGCATCAAATGTAAAAGATAACACCAGCCCAATGTAGCAAAAGCCAAAGGAAAGGGGGGAAAGACAAAACTGGATGAGCCATGAAAATTGTGAACCATCATTGAAAATACCCATAAGTACCAAGCAAAGAAAACGCCAAAGGAAACGTCAAAAAGGAAAAAAATGCAGATTCGACCCATGCTTATCCCAGACCACCATCAAATGCAGTGCAACCACGCCATGAGATACAAAACATAGACCAGCTAAGACTTGCACCAGGCAGCATAGAATAAAATCGGATCCAGATTGATGGATTAACAATTGAAACACCCGTTGAACCTGTAATGCAATAAGAACGAAAGAGAGACAATCATGAATTCATAAGGATTATGACATGGGCAAAGAGGATAGATAGATGAAAGAGCCCGATGATAATCAACCGTTTTGCGGGACGGTCAGAAACAACAGTCTCAAAGATACTGTCGAAAATATTCTGGGTTGAACCAGCCGACCTTGTCGTAGGCAGTCCACAATTTGCTAGCCTTGTTGACATCGATTTTGCAGGCTTGCTGGGCATCAGTTTTGCGGAATTCCTTTCCGATGCGAAGAGCATTGAGACGTGCTTCAAAGATGCGACGTTTGCTGCAAAGATAGGTGGCGCAAGTAAGACGAAGAGTGGCGGCAAGACCCACTTCTGCGGGGTCAAGCACATGAAGATCTGGGTCGTTGCTTGGATCCAGCGCCTGGCCTTTCCAGTCCGCCTTCAAGCCTTTCGTATTTCCCCGCAGAGTCTCGATGGGAGGGCAGTAGTCCGGCAGAGAGTTGTAGTCCGTATCGTCTCGGTTGGTGCCAATAACCCGGGTGGGCTTCGGTGTCGGGGTGGCGCCGTCGAAAGAATCAAGCACTCGCTGTTTTGGAGTCGACTTGGGTGTCCGTTTTGCCCGTGGTGGTCTCTGAACTCGTGCGCCACCATTTGGGCTTCTTTTGGTCGGGGCTGGCGCGATCTTCTTCAACTTTGTGGTCGCAGCAGGAGAACGTCGAGCCGTCGAGAACAGTCGGTCCGACAACTCCCATTCCTGCCTCGCCCAGGCACCGGGGTTCCGATTGTATTGTGTCGAGACAATTGGCACGCAAGACAAGGCAAATAGATAATCCTCGCGGCTGGGTTTGTTGATTTTGTTACCGAACATTTGCCTGTGTGTGGCCATGTGTTTTGTGACAAGGGCCTCCGCAGCAGGCTGCAATTGCGGTCCGAACAGAGGCGCATCGGAGAGAACGTACGGCTCGTTGCGTGGAAAGAGGACTGGATCCCTCGAAACCACGTCTCGCTCGTGCTGATCCTCGATGCTGGACTTTCTCTTCTTGTGCCCAACATGTGGGGTGACGGGTGGCGAGGGTAGATCCATCTCGGACTGCGTGCGTTTTCGCTCAGCAGAAATTGGGGGTAGCTTATTATCGTCAAACGATGGCTGTTGTGAAGTGGAAGGAGAGAGCGTAGAATTGAAGCTGTCGAGTGGTTTGGGCTCTGGGGGGGACATGAGGCTGGACACAGGTAGGCGGCCCATATTGGTAGGATGGCAAACCGCGAACGCGATAAGGGGATGGCAGAATTGGAGGGTGAGGGACAGCGATGGCGTGAATGGTGTTTCGGATAGTATCAAAGGGAGCGGAGAGATAAAGAAGAAAGAGAGTTGGAAAGAGATATTAAAAGAATAAAGAAATAAAAGCCGGCGGCGATAAGCCCCAAGGCAGAAAGAAAATACGTGGGAAGGCGACAGACGAAGGGCTGAGTTGGATGGCTCTGCCCAACACAGGTGGAAGTCAATGGAAGTTGGCTCTTGGCGGTTCCAGCACGCATGCGCTGCTGATTTGTCACGCTCCGCTTTATTCTGACGGGCAGTGTGGCGAGGGCAAGGGCCCGATTCGGGGATAAGCAGCAGCCTCCGAATAGGTGGCAGGGTGGGCGAGTCTGAAGCGCGGGCGCGGGCCAACAAGGCTATCTGTCTGGCGATGTTTGTTGCGTTGGGTTGGCGATGATGCAGAGGAATCACGGAGATCGACGTAGCACAGCCAGGTCAGGTCAGGTCAAGAGAGGAGCGATGTTTGAAGAGGAAAAGATGGGGGGTTGAGGGGCGCTCAGCGGCGGGTTAAGTAGTGATCTAAGGTTTATCAGGGACGCGGCGGCAGGGACCGAAGTTTGGTAGGTTGGGAGAGGCAGTGACCGGAGTCAAAGTTAATATGGCGAAGAGTCATCGACAGTCACTCGAAGTGAGGGGCAGCGGTGGACGGCGGATGGGCTGGTTGGACAATTAGAGCTGGAGGCTCGTTGTTTGGTCGTTTGGTCGTTGCCTAGCGGAGAGCTGGGAAGCGCTGGCGAGGATGGTGATTCATGGGAGAACGAGGAGCAGACAGGGAGGGCGCCGGAATGATATATGTGTCATTCATTGACCCCAATTGAGGGTTTTAGGCAAACAAACACCACGGCAGCCGGAGCAGCAGGAGAAGGACGGCGGAAGAGAGCGGTTCTTAAGGTTGGAGGGAGTCAGATCGATCACGCTGTTGTATTTTGGCACGGTGGTTGCGCCATCAATTCTACATCTGTCTATCTGTCTATCTATCTATCGCTCTATCTCCCCCCCGCCGTGGCCCAGATCGCGTCTGGATGATGAGGTCACTTGCACAGACCCCATCAGCTGCTCCCCCGCCGCCGTGACCTTGTCGCGCGCAGCCCTGTCAATTGATCACAGTCACGCTCGGGTAGCTGTATCGCCAAACTTTGTTTCTCCTGGCTTTATGGTTGTTTTGCAGGATTTGAAGGTTCTGAACTACTCACAACCTTGAAATGTTGGGCCGACCCGTGGAATGCTGCACTGGGTTGAGGCGAGGGCGCCGGACACGGCAGCCCGCTCGATAGGGCTGCCAATGGATCGTCACCAAGTCTGAAGTTTAATGCAGCGATACCCAGGGCCCAATTGCCGGCCCATGGGTGGGTTACCCACGGCCTCGCCTTGCCAACAGGTTGGGAGGTGTTTGCCAGGAGATTGATAGATGTTGGAGTTGACAATGCACTGCAAACAGCCCAGCGCGAACAGGCTGACGTCGACGCTGGTGTCTGGTGTCTGGTGTCTGGTGTGCCCCAGCCTCCCCACACGGCGGTTTCTATTCCTGGCCCACTGGCCCAGGCGTTGGTCCATGGCTGCTGCTGCCCAATCCAGCCATTGGCCAATAAGCTGCCGCCAATGCCCGGGGCTGGGCCCACTGCACGCCCCCTCGCTGCTGGCCCCATCCGCTGTGCCCAATCACCACGCGTTCCCGCTGGTCATCCGCTGACATCACACTGCGGCTGCCCCCCCTCATGCAAATCAACTTGGCCTGTGTCGTCCAGCTCATGACTCTGCAGAATGCATGGTGAAACCCTGGTAAAAAAATATAATAAATACACTCTGAATCCTGCTACAGTGCTATACAAAGAGTTTGAAACCCCTCTCTATCATGCTAGTCTCAAAGTAGTATGATCTGGTCACAGTTTAGAGGCTAAATAAATTATCCCCATGGAAACAAATAACATATAACTTTATATTGCATGTTAAATGAATCATTTCATATTACTTTAGAACTAATATAGAGGAAAGAGGTTTTAAACTCTTTATATAGCACTGTAAATATATTTAAATAATAATAATTAATCAGAAAAAAAATAATATAAGAATTATAAACTTATAAAGTAAAATTAGCTTTTTAAAATTCTTTTATTATTATTATACTTCTTTTTATAAGAGTTACACACTATGATTAGAAAAACTTAAGATGAAAATATTATATAAAATAAGGTTGATTATCTAGATTCTTAGGCTATTTATAGATATTTATACCAGAAGGGCCTAATTAAGCTATATATATAACTAAGTTTATAGTTGTTTTATAATATGAAGTAGAAGCATATAATAAATATTTTCTTTTAAAAAAGTATATAATACTTTTATTATAGTAGTTTAATATAAATATAAAAATTAACTAATAATAAAGATATAATTAAAAAATATAATATGATAATAAATAATATATCTAATGAAAATCAAAATATTATTATTTATTTTTATTCTAAGGTTATTTATAGCAGTTTGTATGATAGTGTAATGTCCAGTATTGAATATAAAGGCTTTTAGATTTGAAAAGGTGAACTATGAGTTATTAAATAGTGTGATGAGAATAGACAGGTAAAAATGTATGTATATTTCAAATGTAGAGGTCATATAGTAATAGAATTATTTGCTGATTCTTTTCATAAGAAACCTGTGCAGTATATATATTAATAGCTAGCTACTAAGTATGTATTATATGTGCATTGCCAGGCACACTGTCAGATGCACTGTCAGGCCTGAGGTCTAAGATCTAAGGTCTAAGGGTGCAGTTAATCTACATGTGATGCACAGTCTTCTTTGCACATTATAACTACCCCCCCCTTTAGGAGTTAGCCTCCAGTGGATTTGTGGATTTTCTGTGTTATAGCTGAAGAATCAGGCTAATATATAATACACATTATAGAAGGTTTGAGTCATTATGCATTGTAGAAGGTTTAGACCATTATACATTATAAAAAGTTCAGGCTATTACATATTATAGAAGGTTCAGATTATTATATTTAATAGAAGGTTTAGATTATTACAGTTAGATAGTTCTATATTCTACAGGTTAATCATATTATAGGAATCAGTAATTTTATTACCAGGTAATTTAGTATATAGTACAGTTAATGTTTATTTTTCATGATCAGGTGTCTGGATAATAGTAGGTAGATAATTTAATGCACAGCTATAAATATATATACTCTTTACTTTACTGCATTTTTTCATTTCCTCTATTAAATATTAGCATCATAATTTAATCTATCATTCTACTTATTATCTACTTTAATATAATATTTTTTTATCTGAGTATCTATGATGTCTTCTACTAGTTTATGAATGCTTTGCACACTAGTTGTACTTTATTTTTGAATTACCCAGTTTAGATGTATATCTATATAGTTAGATGATTATTTTACTTTTCATATATTATAACTATATGATATTATTTAAGTATAATATATTACTTTTCTTTACTTCTTCTATATCATTAAGATATCATATCATAGAAATTGCTAATAAATATACTTTGATAGTTCAAAATAAAAAATATCAATTTGAAATAGCCCCCTAAACTCCCACATCATCATATATGTACAGAGGATATATGCTATTAGGCTCTCTCTTCTCTTCTAATCTTCTTATAAAGCTGGCTATCCTTCTGTATGATACTCTCTCACCCTAGAGTTCTTAAACTTCATTATACCCCCTCTTAGTCATACTTTCTTACTGTAGAGATTTCTTTTTTATTTTCTCTCACAGCCTCCTTTCTGTGCATATTTTTATACTATCTTTTATTACTATTACTTCTCCCCACACACCCAGCCATTCATCTGCCTCTATACTTCTCATCATTTCAGTCTATCCTGCTCCTACTCCTGCTACTCTGATATCTATTATTTAGTTAGCTAGAGATTTTGTGCAGCTCACCATGCAGGCCCCAGAGGATGATAATGATGATGAGGATAAGGATAAAAATAAGAAGAATAAGAATGAGAATAATGATGATAATAATGATAAGAAGAAAGATAAGTACTAAAAGAGGTCTATTAAGAGCCTGTACTTACTGAAATAATGCAGGAAGTATGTCTATCATCTAATTATTAAAACTAGCATAAAGATGTTTTATTACCCTCTTAAGGATCTATATATAATTTGTTGTTCTTAATGTGCATAGTATTATTATTACTGTGAAACAGTGAGTTTTCTCACAGTTAATTTGAAAAGAAAAAACTAATTACTAACTGCACTGTAGGTTCCTATTAATGCATATACAGACATCATAGAGTTGATTGACACAGTTAAGCAATTAAATCACTTTAAGAATCTATTGGATAAGCTCAAGTACACTGATGCAATACAGTTACTCCCTAGAATTTAGTAGTAATAGAGTCAAGTAGTCATTTAATATAAGGAAGTATTAGAGAAGGTAGAGGAGTTATTTAATATTACCTCAGTTCTTTATGTAAGTATAATTATTTCATCTTAGTGTACTTGATTGATTCTGACTTTAATGAAAATAGCCTGCCCTCCTGGATTAGACATAGTGTGCACTCCAGTTTTTCTCTAGTATTTTTCAGTTTGTTTTTTATCTACTGTGCCCCTTAGAGCTTTTAATATTAGTATGAAATA
Organism: Emmonsiellopsis sp. PD_33; assembly: GCA_032988165.1. Taxonomy (NCBI): domain Eukaryota; kingdom Fungi; phylum Ascomycota; class Eurotiomycetes; order Onygenales; family Ajellomycetaceae; genus Emmonsiellopsis; species Emmonsiellopsis sp. PD_33. The sequence continues at coordinate 85,772 of JANTQF010000034.1, forward strand.
ATAAGATTTGATTTTTAGAAACTTATTCTTCCTCTTCTTTCCTTCCTATATGCAGGCTAATTATTATTTGAATTGATAGTGCTTCAGCTTCATCATCTTATAATTAAACTACATATTGAACTCATCAATTAGATCCTACACATTCTTAAGGTTTTCCACATTTTCCCAGGAATTCTCTACCTTTATTGTATTTTTCTAGCACACAAGATACTACTAGCTGTTGAAATAGTCATACTTTCCTAAGATCTCTTTAATTTTAAACTCCTCAACTCTATCTATCATCATTGATTTGATCTTCAGGATTTTGCCATGCTGCACATGGTACAGTTCAAGTAATGAGATATGAAAAATAAGGTGTATATCTTTATATTATAGTATAAGTTTCAGTTTGTAAGCCTGTTTCCCTCACTTGTTAATGATTTTGAAAGGGCCAAGTTGACAATGATTTAACTTCAGACTTGGGTGTAATATACTGATATTTTTCAAGCACAGTATGATCTAGTCTCTAACTGTGAAATACTTCTCCTTATGATACTAATCATAGTATTTCTTCTGTGTTTTCTGAGCCTTCAGAAGAGATTCCTACAGATTATTTCATACTTCTTCTATATAGTGTATATATTTTATTGCCTCCTGCACTTCTCCCTCTCTCATATTGATGTCTAGTTTAACATTAAGATGTAGTTCAGGTTGAAAACTCATCAGCACTTCTACAGGAAACATTTTGAGAATACTATATGTAGAGGTATTATAGAAGAACTGTACTAGTAGTAACCATCTGACCCAGTCATTCTGGTAGAAGTTATAGTAGATGTACAGATAGTACTCAAGTATCTAATTCTACCTTTTAGTTTGATTATTCATTTGAGGATGGAACACAGTTATTAATTATTAGCATACTTTCAGAAGATAGTAGAGTATTAATTAGTATTTGCTGGAGCTGAATATCCCAGTATAGTTTATTACCTAATAGTATAGGTAACCAAAAAATCTGGTGAAGGTGTTGAATATCAGGTTCACAAGCTCTAGTGTACTTATGTCTTTATTGACTGATTTATAAACTGTGTACTTGATTAATTTGTTTATAAACATTATAATTAAATCATAGACTTTGTTGTTCCACTTAGATGGCAGGAGTTTGATAATGAAATTCATTATTACTATTTCAAAAGAAAAGGTAGAAATAGAAAGTAGTTTCAATTAGCTGTATTTCTTGTAATAGTATATCTTAACTTATTAGTAGATATTATAAGTGTATATATATTCCTAAACATTCATTGTCATATCACATCAAAAGTATTTCCTCTAGATGCACTTAAAAGTACATTCAACACTAAAATATCCCTCTTGAGGATTATCATAATTCAATTTTATGATCTTATCCCTTATTACTTGATCTATAGGGATGAAAATGTAATCCTTATAATAAAGTAGATCATCTCAGTTAATCATTCAGTTTAAGTACTTAGTCTTATTTATTTTGCCTGCTTCCATCCTTCTATGCACTTTAGTGTGCTCAGTGTTCTAAGCTTGCATGTGATGCAGGAATTCTGTAATGAGTTCAGTAAGAAAGAATTTATAGGCTATATTGAATTCTATAATTATATTAATCAATATTCACAGCATCAGATGAGCTAGCCTTTTTATATTATCAGTAATATGTCTCTCATCTACATATACATTTTAATATACATAGAAAGTAAGTATATCAATATAAATTACATTTTCCTTATCATTTAGTAGTTTTAAATGTATTATCATATTGATTATTTACTAACTGAGGTCTTTCAGCTGTGTCTGTGCATCTATATTCAGTGTTCAAAATATTCCTTAAAGAAGCTTTTTTTGAATTATTAATAATAATATTCACCTTGAAGCATTCTCTTTATAGTTAGAGTGATAACTAGGCACATCTGCAGGATTCTTCATCCCTAGATAGTACTTAATGGTAAAGTTGAATGTAAAGAGTATTTCCATCTATTATATCTGACATCCAACTAATTTCATTATCATTATGAAATGTTATAGGTTGATATGATCAGATAAAATTATTACAGGGAAATGCACACCATGCAGGTAGTAATATCATTACTTGAATGCTATAAGAATAGTGAGGAGTTTCTAGTCATACATACTATAGTTATACTCTACTGATGATAAGCCTTATAAATAGTATGCAACTGGGTACTATTATTCATCATTTAGATCTAACTGCAAGAGGATCATACTCAATGTGAAATCTGATGCATCTGGCTCTACCTAGAGTTTCCAATTCAGATTAAAGTGTATAAGAATCAGGGCCTTTATGAATGTACTTTTTAACTCTTGAAAAGCTTTTTATACATTAGTATCAAGAAGGATCATCTTTTAGTTCTGGCCTTTCTATATTATACTCTTTATGAGTATAGATAAGAGCTGTGCTTTTACTGCAAATCTATCTATAAAATGACAGTAAAAATTCACAAACCCTAGAAATATCTAGATGTTATGAATGCACTTGAGTTTCAGCCAGAAGAGGATAATATCAATCTAACTCTATTCTATCTCAATGCTATTTATACTAATTATAAAGCTAAGGAAATTAATGTAATTCATGTGAAATGTATATTTACTAAGCTTTACATACAATTTATAGGTGTGTAGGTGTTCTAGTACCATGCACACATACTTATAATACTCTTCCTCTAAGTTTAAGTAGATGATAATGTCATCCAGGTAGACAATATAGTAGATATCTAGGAGATCACTCAGAGCCTTATTAATATAGAATTAGAATGTTATTAGTACATTTATGAGTTTAAAGAAGATCATTTGATATTCAAAATGGTTATAGTACATTTAGAAAGCTATTTTCCACTCATTATCTTTATATATGTATAATTAGTAATATGCATTACAGAGATCTAACTGCAAGTAAATCTTTACACTAATCAGCCTGTCAATCATTTTACTAATTAAGAGGAGAGGATATTAGTTCTTTATACTAATAGTATTAAGCCTACAGTAATCTACATAAAGGCACATGATTCTATCTTTTTTTAGGATGAAAAATATCAGTGTGTCTGCAGGGCTTTTTAACAGGCATATTCATTCTTTTTCTAGACTAGATTTCAGGTATTTGCACAGCACCTCTAGTTCTTTAACAGAGAGGTTATAGATCAGTCAGTAGGAGGGTTCTTTTCTAGATATTAAATTAATTAGATGATTATGTTACATATATTCTGGAAATAGTTCTATCACAGCTTCTGAGAAAACATCTTTATATTTATAGTAGGCTTCTGATATCACTAGCTCTCCATCTAGAATTACACTGAACAGAGCAATCAGTTCATCCCCTTTCAGTTAATATAGGTGAATAATATAAGCTACACATCTAACCTTAACCACTGCATCTATCTGTTTTATAGTGATGATCTCAACATCATCAACATATAGTATATAGTATGTTCAGTGCAATTTTAACCATTAGATGTCAGAATCTACAGTCTTAAGCTAGAAGAATCTCAGGATGACATTGTAGCCTTTTATATCTACTACTTCAAAGTGAAAGCTCTGATTGTGAGAGAATCTCTTATTATTAATTATGTATGTATACATCTCATATTAGTTATAGGCCATGATCTGGTATTCATTAATTACACTAATCTAATATGAATTTTCACTGTCTTTTTCAAGATATACTTTTATTTATTTCTGACTGACAAAATTTGCTTCTGCACCCAAGTTAATAAGTGCTCAGGCAATGACTAATCCTTGGGAGGTTTCTAGCTATATCTTAATTATCATCACTTCTTTACTGTACCTCTATCTCATCTTATCTACTCTCAGTGCTACAGCAGCACTCAGCACTGAGGGATCTAGTTTTTTAACTCACACTTCTTTATGTGCTTTTCAGGATGAAGTTCCCAGTAGTTATTGAAGATGTAATCTGATTTATTATAGTAAGAGTATTTAAGATGAGAAGTAAACTTAGATCATAAGAATCAGTCTTTAAGTGTGTGGTTCAGGGATTTTTCTCTTTCAGACTCTATTTTTATCTAGAAATTAAAAGACTTCTTCTTATACAGTGGATTTATAGTGATTTTCTGCTTGAATGAGAATAATTTTTGGTTCTTGCAATACTACTCTACCTTACATAGAAATGCTAGTATCTCTTTGTAATTCTTGAGGTCTCCCTTTACTAGATGTGCATGAATCTGGATTTCCTCTTAGTAGCAGTTTATTAGGTTGAAACTGTACTATTCCTCCTGAATCTTATAGAGTAGGTATTTCTTCAGGTTGAGAAGATACTTGATGAAATCTCAGATAGATTGATTGTTTCATTGTCACACATCTATGTATCTTTTAATTAATTGCTATTGGAGTGCATCTGGATCTATAAGGTGTGGTTGTAACTATATATAGAGGTCTTCCTAAATGAGTAGTAGATTCTCTAAATTTACTTTATAATTTTTATGAAAAGCATCCTATTAGTAGAGAGGTTTTATAATGAGCTTCTATGTAGCATTCTGGATGTAGTGTTTTTCAATGATATAGTAGTCTTTATTACATTTAAATTCTATTTTAGTTTGAATGATGAAATCTTCAAGCTCTAACATACTTTTTTCTTGATATTTGGAGGATGTATTAATCTTTAAACAGGTAGTTCAGTAGGATAACTGAGTTGTTTCTGTATGAGACCTTTTCAAGGTTTGATTTTAAGCTGTGATCTTCTCCTGCACAATTAGCACAGCTATCTCTTAATCTATTAATTCATCTTGTACTAGCTAATCCTCCAACATCTTTATCATGTACTCTGCCTTTTGAATTTTCTGTTGCATCTATAGCTCTTTGATGCATTCTTTAATTACATGTAGCTGCACAGCAGGTAGATATAGATCTTTATTGTCTGATCCTTCATTACCTGTAATTGATTTATGGTTGAATTCCTGTAGAGGATCCTGCAGAGGTTTAAGTTATAGTTCATTATTACTAGTCTCTTGCTGTGCAGAGGAGTTGATGCACACTTGAGAGATTCTCCTGTAGTTATTTATAGTCTTTTTATGAGCTATCTTGTTGTTGTTCATCTATTTCTAATGGACTGTTCACTCAGGGGTGAGCAAATAGAACTGTAATGTCTAGTGTCAAATATAAAAGCTTTTAGATTTGAAAAGGTGGACTATGAGTCATTGAACAGTGTGATGGGAATAGACAGGTAAAAATGTATATATATTTCAAATGTAGGGGTCATATAGTAATAGGACTATTTGCTGGTTCTTTTCATAAGAAACCTGCACAGCATATATATCAATAGCTAGCTACTAAGTGTGCACTACATGTGCATTGCCAGGTGCACTGTCAGGTGCACTGCTAAGCCCAAGGTCCAAGATCTGAGGTTCAAGGGCACAGTTGATCTATGTGTGACATGTGGTCTTCTTTGCATGTTACAGATAGCATATAACTAAATTACTATAAAATATAGAGATAATAAAATATTTATAGTATAATAAATTACTATTCTCTATTTATAATATATTCTTTAAGATCTTCTTTAAGTTTATTCTTATTTATATAGTATATCTTATAGTAGTTTATTTCTTATCTTTTAATAACTTCAAGGGTCTCCTCTACTTCTTTCTTTTTAAAGTTAAGTAGCTTGATGAGGCATTATATTGCATGGCAGTAAATAAGTATAAAGTCTTATTTAAGTATTATATTAAGAGTTTTGAGGCTGGTAAAGGGGATTTACATAGATTTAACTAAATGATTATAAGTATAATTAGTGAGATTATTAATGATATAGATAATAATTCTTTGAACATACCTTCCCCTTTGAATTTCTAAATGCAAATACCCTCATTTGAAAGCCCTCATTGAGATCTATTTGTCATTCAATTTTGGTGAGATTTAGATCAGAATTAGGGGTATGGTGTGTAAAAACATGATTTCATTGAAAAAGTAGGAGATTATTCCTCTTTTTCACCACAGCATCACAACTGCTGGTCCAAACATCATATAAATTGAGTGACAGGTAGATCAAAGCCTACTCTTTCTTTTGGAAGAACTGCTGAGCATTTCTGAGTTAAATTGGTTGAATTATTACAGTTTCAATTGCCTGTGAAAACTCTGATCATTTTGATTTTCCCTCTCCTATTGTGCTAAGCCTCTCTCCCAACCTTCCCCAGCTAATTTAGCTGGCACACCTTCAAAATGGAGCTTATCTGATAAGAAAGCTACTATTAATTCTTATTATTTCTCTTTGAAATGCTCTCCTCCTCCTTTGAAATGCTCTCCTCCTCCTTTGAAAACACTCTCCCCCCTATACTTGATATTAGAGAAGGAATTTCTTTGTCTGAGGAGTAGCTTGATCCCTGCAAATAAAAGATATATAAGAATATATTCTTATATATATATATATCTAATGATAGAGAGTGTGATTATAACATGCAAAAAAGACTACATGTTACATATAGATTAACTACATTCTTAAACTTTAGATCTTGGACCTCAGACTTAGCAGTATGCCTGATAGTATGCCTGGCAATGCACACATAGTGCACATTTAGTAGCTAGCTATTAATATATATGCTGTGTAGGTTTCTTATGAAAAGAACCAGTAAATAATCCTATTACTATATGATTCCTACATTTAAAATATACATACATTTTTACCTGTCTATTCCCATCACACTGTTTAATAACTCATAATTTACTTTTTAAATTAAAAAGCCTTTATATTCAACACTAGACATTATAGTTCTATTTACTCACTCCTAAGTAAACAGTCCATTAGAAATAGATGAATAATAATAAGATAGCTTATAAAAAGATTACAAATAATCATACTAACCCCTCTGTGCAGTAAGAGATTAGTAATAATAAATTATAACTTAAATCTTCATAGGATTCTCTGCAGGATCCTCTGCAGGAATTTAACTATAAATTAACTATAAGTAATAAAGAGTTAGATGATAAAGACCTGTATCTGCCTACTATATAGCTACATATAATTAAAGAATGCATTAAAGAATTATAGATGCAATGGAAAATTTAAAAGGTAGAATATATCATAAAGGCACTGAAGGATCAGCTAGTATAAGATGAATTAATGAATTAAGAGATAGCTGTATTAATTATATAGAAGAAAATCATAGCTTAAAATCAAATCTTGAAAAGGCCTCATATAGAAATAATCTAGTTATCCTACTAAACTACCCATCTAAAGGTTGATACATCCTTCAAATATTAAGGGAAAAATATGTTAGAGCTTGAGAATTTCATCATCCAAATTAAAATAGAATTTAAATGTAATAAAGACTATTATACTATTAAAAAATACTATATTTAGAATGCTATATAGAAGCTCATCATGAAACCTCTCTACTAATAAGATATTTTTTATAAGAATTACAAAGTAAACTTAGAGAATTTACTATTTATCTAAGAAGACCTATATGTATAGTTATAACTGCATCTTATGAATTCAAATGTACTCTAATAATAATTAATCAAAAGATATATAAATATATAATAATAGAATAATCAATTCATCTAAGATTTCATCAAGTATTTCCTCAACCTGAAGAAATACTTACTCTATAAGATTCAGAAGGAACAGTGCAGTTTCAATCTAATAAACTACTATTAAGAGGAAATCTAAATTCATATACATCTAGTAAAAAAAGATCTTAAGAATTATAAAGAGATACTGGCATTTCTATGTAAGATAAAATAGCATTGTAAGAATTAAAAACTATTCTTATCTAAATAAAAAATCACTATAAATTTACTGTATAAGAAGAAGTCCTTTGATTCCTAAATAAAAATAAAGTCTAAAAAGAAAAAATCTCTGAACTACACACTTAAAGGCTAATCCTTATAATCTAAGTTTACCTCTTACTTCAAGTGTTCTCACTGCAATAAACTAGACTATATTCCTGATGACTACTAGGAACTTCATCCTAAAAAGTACATAAAGAAGTATGAGTTAAAAAACTAGATTCCTCAGTGTTAAGCACTACTATAGTACTGAGAGTAAATAAGATAGAATGAAGATATAGTAAAGAAGTAATAATAATTAAAATATAGCTAGAAACTCCTCAGGAGTTAGTCATTATCTAGGCACTTATTAACTTGGGTGCAGAAGCAAATTTTATTAGCTAGAAATAAATAAAAGTATATTTTAAAAAAAGTAATGAAGATTCACACTGAATTAATATAATTAATAGACATTAGATTATAATCTATAATCAACATGAGATTTATATATATATAATTAATGATGAGAGACTCTCTCACAACCAGAGCTTTCACTTTAAAGTAGTCAATATGAAAGATTATAATATCATCCTGGGATTTCCCTAACTCAAGGCTGTGAATTTTAACATCTAATGGTGAAAATTACATTAAATATATCACATATTATATATTAATAATATTAAGATTATCATCATAAAATAGATAGATATAATAGTCAGAGTTGAATACATAGCTTACATTATCTACTCATATTAACTAGAGGGAGATAAATTAATTACTCTGTTCAGTATAGTTCTAGATGGAGAGCTAGTAATATCAGAAGCCTACTATAAATATAAAGATATTTTCTCAGAAGCTACAGTAAAATTACTTCCAGAACATATATAATATAATCATTTAATTAATTTAATATTTAGAAAAAAATCTTTTTATCAACTAATTTATAATCTCTTCATTAAAGAACTAGAGGTACTATATGAATATCTAAAATCTAGTCTGAAAAAAGAATAAATATGCCCATTAAAAAGTCCTATAAGTATACTAATATTTTTCATCCTAAAAAAAGATAGAATCATATACCTTTATATAGACTACTATAAGCTTAATACTATTAGTATAAAGAATTGATATCCTCTCTCCTTAATTAGTAAAATAATTAATAGGCTGGCCAGTATAAAGGTTTACTTACAGTTAGATCTCTATAATATATATCACTAACTATATATATATAAGAATGATAAGTAGAAAATAGCTTTCTAAATGCACTATAATCATTTTAAATATTAAGTAATCTCCTTTAAACTTATAAATGTACTAATGATATTTTAATTCTATATCAATAAGATTCTAAGTAATCTTCTAGATATTTACTGTATTATCTATCTGGATGATATTATTATCTACTTAAATTCAGAGGAAGAGTATCATAAGTATATGCATATAATACTGAAATGCCTGCACACTTATAAATTATATATAAAATTTAGTAAATATACATTTCATGTGAATTGCATCAATTTCCTTAACTTTATAATCAATATAAATAATGTTAAGATGAAATAGAGCTAAATTAATACTATTCTCTTCTAGCTAGAACTTAAGTATATTTATAACATTCAGATATTTCTAGGGTTTATGAATTTTTACTATCATTTTATAGATAGATTTACAGTGAAAGCACAGCTCTTATCTATACTCATAAAAGATATAATATAGAAAGGTCAGAACTGAAAGATAATCCTTCTTAATATTAATATATAGAAAGTTTTCTAAGAGTTGAAAAGTATATTTATAAAGATCTCAATCCTTATGTACTTTAACTTAAATTGGAAACTCTAGATGGAGCTAGATATATTAGATTTCATACTGGATGTAATCCTCTTATAATTACATCTAAATGATGAATAATAACATCTAATTGTATACTATTTATAAGGCTTATTATCAGTAGAGTGTAACTACAATATATATAACTAGAAACTCCTTATTATTCTTATAGTATTCAAGTAATAATATTACTATCTGTATGATGCATGTTTCTCTATAATAGTTTTATCTGATCATATTAACCTACAACATTTCATAATGATAATAGAATTAGTTAGATGTTAGATATAATAGATAAAAATACTCTTTATATTTAACTTTACTATTAAGTACTGTTTAGGAATGAAGAATCCCACAGATGCATCTAGTCATTACTCTGACTATAAAGAGAATGTTTCAAGATAAATACTATTATTAATAATTCAAGAAAAGCTTCTTTAAGAAATGTTTTAAATATCAGATATAGATATACAGACACAGCCAGAAAACCTTAGTCAGTAAATAACTAATATGATAGTACATTTAAAACTATCAAATAATAAGGAAAATATAATTTGTATTAGTGCACTTACTTCCTATGCATATTAAAATGTGTGCACAAATGAGAGACATATTGCTAATGATATAAAAAGGCTAGCTCACCTAATATTATAAATATTAAATAATATAATTATGAAATCTAATATAACTTATAAATTCTTTCTCACTGAACTTATTATAGAATTCCTGTGCTGCATGCAAGCTCAGAATACTGAGCACACTAAGATATATAAAAGAATAAAAATAGGCAAAATAAATGTAACTAAGTATTTGAACTAAATAACTAATTAAGATAGTCTACTTTATTATAAGAGTTACATTTTCATTCCTATAGATCAAGTACTAAGAAATAAGATTATAAAATTAAATCATAATGATTCTCAAGAGGGACATTTTAGTATTAAGTATACTCTTAAGTGTGTCTAGAGGAAATACTTTTAGTATAATATAATAATAAATATTTAAGAATACATGTGTATCTATAATATCTACTAATAGATTAAAATATATTATTATAAGGAATATAGTTAATTAAAATTACTTTCTATTCTCATCTTTTTTTTTAAAATAATAATAATGGATTTCATTATCAAACTCCTACCATTCAAGTGGAACAGTAAGGTCTATAATTTAATTATAGTATTTATAGATAAATTAATTAAGTATATAGTTTATAAATCAGTTAATAAAAGTATAAGTATACTAGAGCTTATAAATTTAATATTCAACATCTTTACCAGATTTTTCAGTTATTCACACCATTAAGTAATAAACTGTACTGAGATATTCAGCTCCAATAAATACTGATTAACACTCTACTATCTCTTGAAAGTATGCTAATAGTTAACAATTATTTTTCACTCTCAAATAGACAGTCAAACTGAGAGGTAGAATCAGATACTTAAATATTACCTATATATTTACTATAACTTCTATTAGGATGACTAGGTTAGATAGTTACTGCTAGTGCAGTTCTCCTATAATATCTCTATATATAGTATTTTCAAAACATCTCTTATAGAAGTACTAATGAATTTTCAATCTAAACTGCATCTTAATATTGAACTAGACATCAACATGAAGAGGAGAGAAGTATAGAAGATAATAGAATATGTATATTATATAAGAGAAATATAGAATAACCTATAAGAATCTCTTCTAAAGGCCTAGAAAACATAGAAGAAATACTATGATCAGTACTATAAAGAGAAGTATTTCACAATTAGGGATTAAGTCATACTGCACTCAAAAAATATCAGTATATTACACTCAAGTTTAAAGCTCAATTATTATCAACTCAGTCCTTTTAAAATCATCAATAAGTGGGGAAAATAGGCATACAAACTGAAACTTATATTATAATATAAAGATATATATCCTATTTTTTATATCTTATTACTCAAATTATACCATGTGTAGCATGATAAAATCTTGGAGGCCAAATCAATAATAATATATAGAATTAAGGAGTTTGAGATTAAAGAGATCTTAGAGAAGTACAACTATTTTAATGACTAGTAGTACCTTATGTGCTGGAAAAATATGATAGAGGTAGAGAATTCCTGGGAGAATGTAGAAAACCTTGAGAATGCATAGAACCTAATTGATAAGTTTAATATATAATTTAATTATAAGGTAATGAAGCTGAAGTGCTATCAATCTAAATAATAACTAGCCTGCATATAGAAAGAAGAGAAGAGAAAGAATAAGTTCTTAAAAATTAAATCTCATTATTTTATATTAATATTAAAAGCTCTAAGAAGTGTAGTAGATAAAAAATAAATCAAAAAATACTAGAGAAAATTCAGAGTGCACACTATATCTAGCCTAGAAGAGCAGGCTATTTCCACTAAAATTAGAATCAACTAAGTACATCAAGACAAGATAATTATACTTACATAAAGAATTAAAATAATATTAAATAATCTCTCTACCTCCTCTAACACTTTCTTATATTAAATAGCTGCTTGACTTTATTACTATTAAATCCTGAAGAGCAACTATATTACACCAGTATTCAGACTTATCTAATAGGTTTTCAAAGTGATTTAATTGCTTAGTTACATTAATCAACTCTGTAGTATCTATATATATATTAATAGAAACCTATAGTACAGTTAGTGATCAGTCTTTTTTAAATTAATTATAGGAAAACTTATCATCTCACAGCAATGATAGTATTACACACATCAAAAACAGTAAGTCATATGTAGATCCTTAGAAGAGTAATAAAATATCTTTATATTAATCTTAGTAGTTAGATAGTAGATATACTCCCTGTATCATTTCAGTAAGTACAGACTCTTAATAAATCTTTTTTAGCACTTATTTTCTTTCTTCTCAGCTTTCTTCTTATTATCATTATTATTATCATTCTTATTCTCATTTTTTTTATTCTTATTCTTATTATCACCATCATCCTCTAGGGTCTGCATGGTAAGCTGTGTAAAATCTCTAGCTAATCAGGTGATAGGCATCAGAATAGTGAGAATAGGAGTAGAATAGATTAGAATAATAAAAAGTATAGAGGAAGATGAACAGCTAAATATATGAGAAGAGATAATAATAGTAGAAGATAGCATAGAGGTGCATGCAGAAGAAGGGCTGTAGGAGAAAATAAAAGAAGAATTTTTATAATGAAAGAGTGTAATTAGAGAGGAGCATAATGAAGTTTAAGGATTTTAAGGCAGAAAAGCATCACACAGAGAGGTAGCTAGTCCTGCAAGGGGGTTAGAAGAGGAGAAAGAGCCTGATAGCATATACTCTCTATACATATGTGATGATATGGGAGTTTAGAAGGCTATTTCAAATTATTATTTTTTATTTCAGACTATTAAAGTATATTTATTAGTAATTTCTATGATATAGTACCTCAATGATATAAAAGAAGTAAAGAAAAGTAATATATTATATTTAGATAATATCATGTAGTTATAACATATAAAAAGTAAAATAATCATCTAACTGTATGAATGCACATTCAGGCTAGGTAATCTAAAATAAAGTATAATTAATGTATAAAGTATTTATAAACCAGTGGAAGACATTATAGATGCTCAGACAAGAAGATACTATATTAAAGTAGATAATAAGTAGGATAATAGATCAAATTATAATGTTAACATTTAATAAAGAAAATAAAAAAATATAGTAAAGTAAAGGATATATATATTCATAGCTGCATATCAAATTACTCACTCATCATCACTTAGATGTCTAATCATAGGAAATAAATATTAATTATATTATATACTAAATTATCTAGCAATGAAATTGCTGATTTCTGCAATATAATTAGCCTGTAGAATATAGAACTATCTGACTATAATAACTTAAATCTTCTATTAAATATAATAATCTAAATCTTTTATAAAGTGTAATGATCTAAATCTTCTATAATGCATATCATATATTAGTCTGATTCTTTAATTATGACATGGAAAATCCACAAATCTGCTGAAGGTCAGCTCCTAAAGAAGAAGGTAATTATAACATGTAAAGAAGACTATACATCACATATAGATTAACTGTGCCCTCAGACCTCAGATTTTGGACCTTAGGTCCAGTAGTGTGCCTGACAGTGTACCTGGCAATATGCACATGATGTGCACTTAGTAGCTAGCTATTAATATATATACTGCACAGGTTTCTTATGAAAAGAACCAGCAAATAATCCTATTACTATATGATCCCTATATTTGAAATATACATACATTTTTACCTGTCTATTCCTGTCACACTGTTCAACAACTCATAGTCTGCCTTTCAAATCAAAAAGCCTTTATATTTGACACCAGACATTACAGTGATACTTACTTGGGGTATTTCCTGATTGATTCTCTTTGCAAACTCAGAGCTATTTAGTAGGATATAGTGGTCTATTTTGACTGAGGAGGATCTCAGTTAGTTATAGAAGCTATTAAATATTCCAGGACATAATCTTATTGTGAGGTGGGGCCTACAATAAGCAGGAGAACTATATTATTTTCTGCAAAAAATAGAGGTTTTTTCCTAGGTTTTACTTTTGAATGAATAAAACAGGACTGTTTCTGCCCTTCCTATTCATATTTCCTACATGCTGGAGAGCTACTGTTAAATACTTATTTCTTTTTTATATTTATCTGCTGGTTTTACACTGTTTTTAAGACTTTTGAGCTATATACTTGTTATATGGGGAAGATTTCTTAAAGATAAATAAAGTCTGGCTAGTTTTGAGCAGTTTCTCTTCAAAAAACTGGGTATTTTTTGGCAGCTTTTCTTCTAAAAACTGTCATTTCTTTGCTTTTTAGCTTTGAAATCAAAAATCTCCTTTTTTCCCCTTTTATAGCACTTGAAGGGTCTGTGAAGATTTCAGTGGTTTACCTCTAAAAACTACTTTTAGTTTCTAGATTCTCTTGAAAAATCTAGTTTAGTTGCTGAACTAAAGGGTAAAATCAGTTATCATTTAACTAGACTCTGATCAAGTTAGTTATCTGAGTGAAACATGGAAAAAACACCTGTTCAAAAAGTCCCTGAGATAGAGATTTTGAAGAAAAAGAAAAGAGATGAGTTTCAAAAACAAGCTCAAGAGATTGAGAATCTTCAAGCAGCTGCTACTCTTCTGAAAAGTCAAGTATTTCAGGAAGAATCTAGGGAGATTAGAGATCTTTTAATTCCTATGTCAAAGTAGCTTGATGAAATCCTCAAGTTTAAAGTAGAAGCTATAAAGTCAATTAAAGTTATTTCCTTTTCTTAAGTTCAAATCTCTTCTAATTCTAGTTAGATATATGCTCAGGCAGTGTCTGGATCTATCTCAAACTGTGCTCAAAAACCTGTGCAAAAAACTGCTGAAAAACCCAGCTATATAGCTAGTAAAACTGCTCAAAATGCTTTTTCAAAGCTTGAAGAGAAAAGAAAAGAGAATCTTCTTCAGTCAAAAAAATATAGGCTTATTTTGAAGCCTAATAATAGAGAGGTTCTAAACCTTTTCTCTGATTCTAAGTTTATTTTTGAACTTAGAAATGAGCTAAATCAATACTTTTCATCTAATTAGATGGATGAAAAAACTCTGAAGGTAGTTTCTACTATTTCTAACTCCTATATGGGAGGTTCTATAGTTATAACCACTTTAAATGACTATAGTGCTGACTATCTTCTTCAAAATGAGAAGAAATAAAGGCCTACCTTGGAGGAAAAGCTTCAAACATTAATATCTTTAGATAGAGATGAAAAATGGGGTAAACTGATCCTATATGATATTCTAGTTGATATCTTTGAAGGTAAAGAGGGTATGTTCTTCTTAAGATAAGAAATTGAAGAGTTTAACCTCATTCAACTGAAAAGAGATTCAATCTGGCTGAGTAGCTATGAAGACAGACAGAGAAGAAGAATTGGAACTATTATAGTTACTACTATAACTCCAGAATAAGTAAAAATTTCTTCTCTGATAATAGCTGGCTTAAAGCTGAGAACATATGAGTTTATTGACTCAAAATCAAAGCTAAAGGCTAGTACTCAGTGTAGAAAATGCTAAAAATAGGGACACTTCTCTAACTCTTATAAGAGAATGATTTCTTGTAGTATTTATGCTCAAAATTATAATACTAGAGAGCATTCTTATTTACTCTGTTCTATAATTGGAAAAACTTATCCTCATACTATTATTAAATGTAATAATTATAAGGAAAGTTATCTCTCAAGCTCCCTACAATGCTCTCTGGCTCTAAAACATAGAGATAGGACAGAAAGGAATAGAGAAAAAACCCCTGAGCCTAAGATTTCAACTACTTTAAATGGAAAAAGAAGAAACTCTCAGGTTGAAAAGACCCCAAATTATAGATCTCCTATGAAAAAGAAGTAGTCAGCTTCCCAGGATCTTCTAAAGACTCCCACCAAGTCAAATGGAAGAGGTCTGGAAAGATTAGAGAAGATAATAGCTGTTGAAATCACTAATGGTGATGAGATAGAGCTTTAAGTAGAGTTAAATCTTTACTATAACTTTACTTATTTCTTTCTCATGTTTATTACATCAAAAAACACTCAAAAAAAGACAAAAAAAGATTCTTCAAAGGTTACTTTTATTCAAAATAATATAGGAAGATCAAGTAAACCCCTATATTCTTATTTAAATATAGCTTTTGAGGAGAAAATTGATTTCATCCTTATTCAGAAGGGAAACTTTGATAAAGAGCAGCAGTTTTTGATTTCCTACTCAAGCTACTATCACTTTCTTCCAGAAAAAACTGATCTCAGGCCTAGGGTTACAATATACTCTAGAAAAAGATTTAGATTTCAATTAAATCTAAGATATGATTTAATCTCAGATTCTGATATCTTAATTGGAGACATTATTGATAAATTTGATCAGATAGAGCCTATACAGCTGATTAATATTTATAATGAGAGATCTTTGGAAGAAAATAATAGAAGCTGAACTTTTAATAGAGCTTTGAAGAACTTTAAACTAGAGAAGTTATCTATTATTAATGGGGATTTTAATGCACATCACTTCTGGTGGGAAGATAAATGTGTGTATCCTATAGGAGCAGCAGAGAATATAGTTAAATAGGCTATATCTAATGAGTTAGATCTACTAAATGAGCCAAATAAGATGACATTTAAAAGAGATGGTCAGGGAGGATAATCAGTCCTTAATCTTACCTTTTTCTTAAAGAAACTATATGAGAAATTATGTCAGTAGCTTATAGAAGATGAAAGAGCCTCAGGTTCAGACCATGAAGTTATATACTTTAATATTCAGTTGGAAATAGAGGATTTAGTTGAAAATCCTTTATTTTCTAATCAATATAATTTTGAAAAGGCTGACTGGCCTGAGGTTTTTACTCATTTAAAAGGACTAAAGGAAAAGAGGAAAGATGAACTTAACTGGAATAATCTAAATTAAATAGCTGAGGAAATACTGGAGAGAAAAGCTTCCTTAATTACAGAGCTTATCCTAGAAAGTATTAAAGATAATATTTCAAAGAAGAATCTTTCTGAGCATTCTAAGGCCTGATGGACTGAGGAGATAACTCAGAAGAGAAAGGAGCTTGCTAGATCTAAAAAAGACTGGAAAAATGACTTAGTACTTATTAAAGAGTATAATAGGACTAAGTCAGACTATTTTTCTATGATTAAAAAGGTAAAAACAAGCTGCTGGAATGAATTCTTAGAGAATGCCTAAGGAAAAAATGTCTTTAAAGCCTTTAGTTATACTAAAAATAAAGGTGTAGCTAAGATTCCAACTCTTAATTATAATTATAAGGAGAAGGATATTGAGGCTGTTACATTTAAAGATAAATGTCAGGCATTTATGAGGGTTTTATTTCAGAAGCCTCCTAAATCAGAGAGTTATATCCCCTTAGATGAATATCAAGAGGACTTGGAGAAGTGAGAGTGGCCAGTTTTATCTCAAGATGAATTAGAAATAGCTATATATTCTAGTTCTACTAAAACTGCTGCTGATCCTGATACTATTAATCATTTAATTATTCAGAAGGTTTATTCAGAGTTAAAAGATGAACTGTTTAAGTTATTTAAAAGATTATTAGAGATTGGATATCACCTACTTTGCTGGAGAGAAGCTACTGGGATTATACTATTAAAATCAAATAGAAAAGCTTCAATTTCCAAGTCTTATAGAGTTATATCTCTACTGAATTGCCTAGGAAAGATACTGGAAAAGATAGTAGCAACTAGACTATCTTATCTGACTATTACTACTGATCTTTTATATGAGGATCAGATGGGTAGTAGAAGGCAGAATTCAGCTATAGATGTAGCTCTATTAGTTGTATATGATATTCAACTTGCAAAGTATGAAGAGCTGGTTTCCTCAGCTGCTTTTATAGATATAAAAGGTGCTTTTGAACATGTTTCATTGAATAAACTTGTGAAAATCCTTCAAAATTTAGGGTTATCAAAGGCTTTAATATATTGGATTATCTGTTTTATGTCTGAAAGGACCATTCAACTTCTCTTTGATGAACAAAAATAAGATAAGACAGCCTTTAAGATAGGAGTTCCTCAGGGATCTCCAGTCTTTCCTATTTTATTTGCTATATATGCTACTGTTCTATTTAAGAATAGGAGGATAGCTATAGTAAGAATACCTAGTTATATTAATGATTTAGGCTTGATTGTGAGTTCTCATTCTATAGAAAATAACTGTAGAGTTATAGAGGAAGCTACTCAGGAGGTTATTCAAAGAGGAGATGAGAATTTAATTCAGTTTAATATGAATAAAACTGAATTAATTCATTTCTATTCTAAATCTAGAGAGAAGAATTACTCTATTACTCTATTAGGAAGAGAAATCAAGCCTAAAGAGTCAGTTAGGTAGCTAGGGGTCTGGTTGGATTCAAAATTAACCTTTAAATCTCATGTTAAAATCAGACTGGCACAGGCAGAGAAAACACTAAGTAATATACTTAGACTTTCTAATACTGAAAGAGATTTATCTTTTCAGGCTATAAGATAGCTTTATATAGCCTGCACAGCCTCAGTGTCTGATTTTGCAGTTCAGGTTTGATGGAAGAATCAAAAGAATTATATAAGTTGATTTCAAAAACTTTAGAATCAGGCTTTAAGAAGGATTCTAGGGGCTTTTAAGACTTCTTTATATAGAGCTATGGAGATTGAAGCTTCTATTCCACCTCCTGAAATAAGACTGGAGAAGGCATGCATGAATTATACATTAAGAATAATGAAAATGAGCTTGAAACATCCAATTAGATAGAGAGTTTCCTCATCTTATCTATCATATAACTCAGGAAATGAGTTGGATTGAGATAAATATGAAGATTAGAATGAAAACTTAGAGAACTCATTGAAGTTAGTGCCTTCCCAGCTTTATAGAATATGTTCTATGGTTAAAGGATGCTTTGGAAGCCTTAATATAGAAGATATTCAACATGAGAGATTATATTCTTGAAGAAAAACTCTGCAGAATCTGATTGATATTGATATTAGTATCCTATCAAAAGAAGAAGAGAAAGAAATATATCTTCAAAAACTAGAAAAGATTAATAAAGATAGAGCTTTATTAATATATTCAGATGGTTCAAAAAGTGAACAGGGTGATATAGGAGCTGATTTAGCTTTTAAATATCCTAAAATAAACTCTGAGTATACTTTAGACTCCTGAAATCTAGGAAGGGAGTGTGAAGTCTTTAATGTAGAGCTTTTTGCAATTCAAAAGGCCTTTCTTCTGGCAGGAAAGATGGTTAGAGAAGATACTACTATTCAAGATGTATGGATTTTCTCTGATAGTCAAGCTACTTTAAAGAGACTCTAAAGAAATGAAATTCATAATGATCAAATGAATCTGAATACTATCTAAAGAGCTTTAAATTAGATTTTAAGGTTGAAATCTGATGTTTAATTTCATTTACACTGGGTCTCAGCTTATATAGGGATACAGGGTAATAAAAAGGCAGATTTAGCAGCTAAGAATGGAGCTGAAAAATCTTTTTCTTCAGTGAAAACTGTGTTCTAATCATTTATTAAGAGGAGAATAAGAGAGATTTATCTTGATAAATGGACTGAGATATGAGATTCTCAGAGGAAAAGCCAGAGTTATGCTAATTTAAGTCCAAAATCAAGATGGAAAGCTAGATTGATTAATTGTAAGAAGAAAATCTTCTTTTCTATTATTTAATTAAAGCTTGGACATGGCTATTTCAAGTCATATCTTAAAAGGTTTAGGGATAATTCAAATGATTTATGCTCATGTGGATTGATTGAGAATCCTTATCATTTATTAATGACTTATTCATTATATAGTGATATAAAAGCTGAACTTCTTGAAAAGCATGAAACTAATCAAGTAAATATAGAGTTTCTATTTCAAATTAAAATAGGAATTAAGTATTTAATTGAATTTCTTCAGGTAACTGAGATTGCTACCAGAGATTGGAGGCTGGAAGTGAATGTTTAGAGGATGTCTTTTATCTTATATTTATAGGAAAAGTTCTGATTTGTTTTTGTTTTTGATCTTTACATTTTTTTATTTCTTTTCTTATATGTTCTTTTAAAGTCATTGTGATAGGCTACAGCTATTACAGCTATTTTCCTTAAAAGGTTTATCTGTCTTTATCTATCTTTATCTGTTTTTACATTCTTTAGTTTTTTTCTTATTTTCTTTTTACATGTTATCTATCTGAGATGAATGGTTTGAGAACTGTTGTTTATAAAAAATGCAGTTTTAATAGCTTCCTTATTCTAGGCTAGAATTCTGTTGTTGCAAGTTATAAATTGGGCCTGTATACTAGATAGTTTGAGCTAGGAAATCCTAAGTTTATACTTAGGTAGGTGTCATAGTCACTGACTGCCATACACCTCAAATGAAGAATAATAATAATAATAATAATAATTATTAATAACTATATATAATTTATTATTAGGTAATCCTCATATATTATTATAATGTATCTCTATGCTAAATCATTTATCAAGTATTATTAGAATATTTATAGGTTTAAGGTTATATAGATACATTAAGTATAGTGCTACTCTAAAGTTATCTAATACATTTAGAAATTTCTCTAATATTATTATTAATTTCTATAACTATTCAATCTTCTATCTGACTCACTACATTATCATTTTTTTAATTATATAAAATAGTATTTCTTTTTTATTCTAATAATTTATAAGGGTGTCTACATCTTCATTACTAAGTTTACACAGCTAAGCTATACACTATATAGCCTATTTATAATTTTTATTAGTATTAGAGGTTTCTAGTACCTTCACATGCTATATCTATATTACTTTCTAATAGCTAACCAGGTTTTTAATTACTTTCTATCTGACATTAATATTTATAGCTATAATATGATTATATAAAATACCTAGATTGCTTCATTTCTAGACAAGATCCACAGCTTTATTAAACTATATATTATATAATATGATAACTACTTTAATTACTTATTCAGCTTTAGATAGATAAAGCTACAGAATTTTCTATATAATGAGAGAGCTAAGCTAGCTAGTTTTATTATTTATATTTTTATTTAGCTTATTAAAAGTTTATATAAGAGTACTATTTATTATCATTATTATTCTCTGATGTATCATTTTCTTTATATATTATATATCTACTATAATTTCTACCTCTTCCTTGTGGAGTTTCTATAATTTAATGACACACTTGATTGTTATATTCTAATATTTAATTATAATATCCTGTAGGCCTTCTTGAATTTCACTACTAAGCTTCTTCTAGTTAGATTGTTAACTCTGAGGCTTAAAGATATTATTAGTATTATCAAGTTTCTATAGAGCTCTTCATAGTTACTCATCTATCATAATAAATATGTTATGAAATGTAATACTAAATATATATAGTGTTTTAATTATAGCCTCTACATAAAAAGAGAATTAATAATAATGATTCTTTAAACATGCCTTGCCCTTCAAATTTCTGAATGCAAATATCCTCATTTGAAAGCCCTCATCAAAATCTATTTGCCATTCAATTTTGGTGAAATTTAGACCAGAATTAGAGGTATAGTGTGTAGAAATATGATTTTATTAAAGAAGTGAGAGGTTATCCCTCTTCTTCATCACAGCACTATAACTGCCAGTCCAAATATCATATAAATTAAGTGACAGGTAGATCAAAGCCTATTCTTTCTTTTGAAAGAACTACTAAGCATTTCCAAGTCAAATTGATTGAGTTATTACAGTTTTAATTGCCTGTGAAAACTCTGATCATTTTGATTTTCCCTCTCCTGCTGTGCCAAGCCTCTCTCCCAGCCTTCCCCAGCTAATTTGGCTGGCATGCCTTCAAAACAGAGCTTATCTGATAAGAAAGCTACTATCAATCCTTATCAAAACACTCTACCCCTTGAAAATGCCCTCCTCCCTCCTTCAAAACACCCTCACCCCCCCTATACTTGATATTAGAGAAGGAATTTCTTTGTCTGAGGAGTAACTTGATCTCTGCAGGCAAAAGATATATATATATATGTAATATCTAGCATTGAATATAAAGGCTTTTTAATTTGAAAGGTGGACTATGAGTTGTTGAACAATGTGACAGGAATAGACAGATAAAAATATATATATATTTTAAATGTAGAGGTCATATAGTAATAGGACTGTTTGCTGGTTCTTTTCATAAGAAATCTATATAGTATATATATTAATAGCTAGCTACTAAGTGTGCACTATATATGCATTGCCAGGCATACTATCAGATGCACTGCCAGGTCTGAGGTCTGAAATCTAAGGTCTGAGAGTGCAATTAATCTACATGTAATATGTAGTCTCCTTTGTGTGTTATAATTACTCTCCCCTTTAGAAGCTGGCCTCCAGTGAATTTATGAATTTTCCATATTATAGTCAAAGAATTAAGCTAATGTGTGATGCATATTATAGAAGGTTCAGACTATTATATTTTATAAAAAATTCAGGCTATTACACTTTAATAGAAGGTTCAGATTATTACAGTTAGATAGTTCTATATTCTGTAGGCCAATCATGTTACAGGAATCAGTGATTTTATTACTAGATGATTTAATGTGTAGTACAGTTAATATTTATTTTTTATAATTAAGTGTCTGAATGATGATAGGTAGATGATTTAGTATATAACTATAAATATATATATTCTTTACTTTACTATATTCTTTTATTTCCTTTATTAAATATTAGCATTATAATTTGATCTATCATCCTACTTATTATCTATTTGAGTATAATATCTCTTTATCTGAGCATCTATAATATCTTCCACTAATTTATGAATACTTTACACATTAGTTGTACTCTATTTTAGATTACCTGATCTAAATGTATATTCATGCAGTTAGATGATTATTTTACTTTTCACATGTTACAACTACATGATATTATCTAAGTGTAATATGTTACTTTTCTTTGCTTCTTCCATATTATTGAGGTATCATGTCATAAAAATTACTAATAGATGTACTTTAGTAGTTTAAAATAAAAAAATATCAATTTAAAATAGCCTCCTAAACTCCCACATCATCATATGTGTGTGAAGAGTATATACTATTAAGCTCTCTTTTCTCTTCTAACCTTCTTATAGAGCTAGCTATCCCCCTGTGTGATACTCTCCTACTCTAAAGTTCTTAAACTCTGTTATACCCCTCCTCAGCTACACCCTCTTACTATAAAGATTTTTCTTTTATCTTCTCTTATAGCTCTTCTTCTGCATGTACCTCTATACTATCTTCTACTACTATTACTTCTTCTCACACACTTAATTATCTATCTGTCTTTATACTTCTTACTATCTCAGTCTGTTCTACTTCTGCCCCTGCTGCTCTGATGCCTATTATCTGATTAGTTAGAGATTTTATGCAGCTTGTTATGCAGGCCCTGAAGGATAATAGTGATGATGAGAATGAGGATGAAAATAAGAAAAATAAGAATAAAAATAATAATAATAATAATAATGAGAAGAAGGCTGAGAAGAAAAAGAATAAGTACTGAAAAAAGTTCACTAAGAGTCTATACTTACTGAAATAGTGTGAGAAGTATATTTACTATTTAATTATTAAAACTAGTATAAAGGCATTTTATTATCCTTTTAAGAGTCTATATGTAACTTACTGTTCTTAGTGTGTGTAGTACTATTATTACTATGAGATAATAAGTTTTTCTATAGTTAATTTACAAAAAAATTAATTGCTAATTACACTGTAGGTTCCTATTAATGTGTATATAGATACTACAGAGTTGATTAATGCAGCTAAGTAATTAAATCATTTTAAGAATCTATCAGACAAGCCTGAGTATGCTAATGCAATATAGTTGCTCCTCAGAATTTAATGATAATAGAGTCAAGTAGCTATTTAATATAAGAAAGTATTAAAGAAGATAGAGAGGTTATTTAATATCATTCTGATTCTTTATGTAAGTGTAATTATTCTATCTTGATGTGCTTGATTGATTCTAATTTTAATGAAAATAGCCTGCCTCTCTGAGTTAGATGTAATATATACTCTGAGTTTTCTCTGGTATTTTTTAATTTATTTTTTATCTACTATACTCCTCAGAGCTTTTAATATTAATATGAAATAATAAGATTTGATTTTCAAGAACTTATTCTTTCTCTTCTTCCCTTTTTATATATAGGCTAGTTATTACTTGAGTTAATAGTACTTCAGCTTCATTATCTTATAATTAAACTACACATTAAACTCATTAATTAGATCTTACACATTCTCAAGATTTTCTGCATTCTCCTAGGAATTCTCTGCCTCTATCATATTTTTCCAGCATATAAGATACTATTAATCATTAAAATAGTCATACTTCTTTAAAATCTCTTTAATCTTAAACTTCTTAACTTCATCTATTATTATCAATTTAGCCTCCAGGATTTCACTGTGCTGCATGTAGTATGATTCAAGTAATGAGACATGAAAAATGAGGTGTATATCTTTATATTATAATATAAGTTTTAATTTATACATCTATTTCTTCCACCTATTAATGATTTTGAAAGAGCTGAGTTGACAATGATTGAGCTTCAAACTTAGATGTAATATACTGATATTTTTTGAGTGTAGTATGATTCAGTCTCTAACTATAAAATACTTCTCCTTATGATACTAATCATAGTATTTCTTTTATATTTTCTAAATCTTCAGAAGAAATTCTTATAGATCATTTTATACTTCTTCTATATAGTATACATATTCTATTGTCTTTTATACTTCTCTTCCTCTCATATTGATGTCTAGTTCAACATTAAAATGCAATTTAGATTGAAAACCTATCAGTACTTTTATAAGAGACATCTTAAGAATACTATATGTAAAGGTATTGTAGAAGAACTGTGCTAGCAGCAACTACCTAGCCTAGTTATTCTAATAGAAGTTATAGTAAATATATAGGTAGTACTTGAGTGTCTGATTCTACCTCTTGATTTGACTGTCTATTTGAGAGTGAAATGCAGTTATTAACTGTTGATGCACTTTCAGAAGATAGTAGAATATTAATTAGTATTTACTAGAGCTGAATATCCTAGTATGATCTATTACTTAATAATATGAGTAACTAAAAAATCTGGTGAAAGTGTTAAATATTAGGTTTACAAGCTCTGATGTGCTTATATCTTTATTAACTAGTTTATAAATTACATATTTAATTAATTTATTTATAAATATTATGATTGAATCATAGACCTTACTGTTTCACTTAGATGGTAGGAGTTTGATGATGAAATCTATTATTACTATTTTAAAAGAAGAGGTGAGAATAGAAAGTAGTTTCAATTGACTGTATTTCTTATAATAATATGTCTTAATCTATTAATAGATATTATAGATGTGCATATATTTCTAAATGTCTGTTATTATATCATATTAAAAGTATTTCCTTCAGACACACTTAAGAGTACACTTAACACTAAAATATTCCTTTTAAGAATTATTATAATTTAATTTTATAATCTCATCCCTTATTATTTGATC
This sequence comes from Emmonsiellopsis sp. PD_33, assembly GCA_032988165.1. NCBI lineage: Eukaryota > Fungi > Ascomycota > Eurotiomycetes > Onygenales > Ajellomycetaceae > Emmonsiellopsis > Emmonsiellopsis sp. PD_33. The sequence continues at coordinate 111,313 of JANTQF010000034.1, forward strand.
TGCAGGAACAGAAATGCAACCCTTATAATAAAGTAAATATAATAATTGATTATCTAGTTTAAGTACTCAGTCTTATTTAATTCATCTACTTCTATTCTTCTGTATACCTCAGTGTGCTTAGCATCTTAAGCTTGCATGTAATGCAGGAATTCCATAATAGGTTTAGTGAGGAAGAATTTATAGACTGTATTAGATTCTATAATTATATTAATTAATATTTATAGCATTAGATGAGTTAGCTTTCTTATATTACTAATAATATGTCTCTCATCTATGCATGTATTTTAATATATATAGGAAGTAAGTATATCAATGCAAATTGCATTTTCCTTATCATTTAGTAGTTTTAAATGCACTATTATATTAATTATTTACTGACTGAGGTCTTCTGACTGTATCTGTATATCTATATCTAGTATTTAAAACATTTCTTAAAGAAGCTTTTCTTGAATTATTAGTAATAATATTCACTTTAAAGTATTTTCTTTATAGTTAGAGTAATGACTAGGTACATCTACAGAATTCTTCATCCCTAGATAGTACTTAATAATAAAATTAAATATAGAGAGTGTTTCCATTCATTGTATCTGACATCTGACTAACTCTATTATTATCATGAAGTATTATAGGTTAATATAGTTAAATAAAATTATTATGAGAAAATATGCATCATGCAGGTAGTAATACTATTACTTAAATACTATAAGAATAGTGAGGAGCTCCTAATTATATGTACTATAATTATACTCTACTAGTAATAAGTCTTATGAATAATATACAACTAAGTACTATTATTCATCATTTAAATCTAACTATAAGAGGATTACATTCAGTGTGAAACCTGATGCATCTAGCTCCACCTGAAGTTTCCAATCTGAGTTAAAGTATGTAAAGATCAGGATCTTTATAAATATACTGTGCATTAGTATTAAGAAGGATCATCTTTTAGTTCTAACCTTTCTATATTGCATCTTTTGTGAGTGTAGATAAAGACTGTACTTTTACTATAAATTTATCTATAAAATGGCAGTAAAAATTTATAAACCCTAGAAATATCTAGATGTTATGAATGCACTTGAGTTCTAATTAGAAGAAAATAGTATCAATTTAGCTCTATTTTATTTTAATGCTGTTTATGCTAATTATAAAGCCAAAGAAATTAATATAATCCATATGAAATATACATTTACTAAGTTTTACATATAATTTGTAGGTGTGCAGATATTCCAGTATTATATACACATACTTATAGTACTCTTCCTCTAAGTTTAAATAGATGATAATATCATTCAGGTAGATAATATAGTAGATATCTAGAAGATTACTTAGAGCCTTATTAATATAGAATTAAAACATCACCAGTGTGTTTGTAAGTCTAAAAGGAACCACTTGATATTTAAAATGATTATAGTGTATTTAAAAAGCTATTTTTCACTCATCATTTTTATATATACATAATTAGTGATATATATTATAGAGATCTAACTGTGAGTAGATCTTTATACTAATCAGCCTGTTAATTATTTTACTAATTAAGAGGAGAGGATATTAATTCTTTATACTAATAGTATTAAGTTTGTAGTGTGATGGGGATCCACTGTTGGGTCAGATCAATTTTTCACTAAGACTTTCACTATCAAATATATCATAGAGATAGATATTTTCCTTTCATCACAAGACTTCATCAGTTCATTCATTCATGGATTTCTCATGCATGTATATGCTTCTTTGAGATAGATCTTTTATTTCTTTTGTGTGTTGCCTTATCATTCTATTACTATATTATTTTGTACTATAGATTGCCAATACATTCCTCCACTTCAACATTAATATCAGTTCTTTTCTTGTGTTTGCTGCTGCCCTGTTCAGTACCATCTGACACACACACCCTGTCCTCACTTTATTAGTGCACACAATCAGAAATCATGAATGGATGAATAGATGGTAGCATTGATATAAATAACTATACTGAGTTCCTTTCCCCTTTTTCTTTTTCTTTTGTTGAGTGCACTACTCAACACAATTCTCTTATTTTAATTTGTAATAGGCTCATTTGGTTGGAGCAGGCCTGCAGCCTTGTAGCTGCATTAATAGTAATACTATCAGAAGAAAACTTTGAAGAATGAACCCACTGAACTATTAAATTCATCAAGCTATTCCTCAATAAATGCAGACTCAAGTGAGAAGAAAAATCTACAGTAGATCTTGCAGTTTCTTCTCTTCCTTGAGTTCCTAAATCTCTACCTGCAAAAAGACACAGATATCACTACCATTATCAACCTATTTCTCATTTATAAATAAGAGCTACTTATCTATTCATTTCTCTATCAATATATGCCTTCTAAGCACACTTAGTCAGACTCCATCACACATTGTTAAACTCAGTCAGGAAAAGCATCAGCTTTACCACCAAAAATTGAGATCAACAGTAAGAAGATGTTCAACTCTGCTAATTCCTCATCAGGCCTGCCTACACTTAGTAGTGCCTTACCTCCTAAAAGCAGAATGGTTTATCAGCAGCTTGTCATATCCATACTAGTTCCTAAATCCCTTAGAGCCCTCTCTTTTAATGGGAAAGACATCACTTAGTTCATCAATTAGTTCAATGCTGTGCTGAAGCTGCACCATGTTTCTAAGGATAAGATCTTGATAGTTTTATACAACTATTACTCTATAGAACTGCAAGGCCATGTAGATTAGCTAGTAAAAGACCTATAAATCTAGATGAAAGTTAAGATCAGATTGATGTTAGAGTTCTGATAGAATAATACTCATCAGTAGATGTACAATCAAATCTATCTGAATACTCTATCTAGTTTCAAATGATTTTCCAGTCAAGACATTCTCACTTTCTACTGCTAATTCTGCACTATTACTGAGTCATTGATTAGCCAGAATGAAATCTAGGAATCTCTTGCCTGCTAGTTATTCTTATGAGGCCTGCCTGATGAGATTCATAAGAAGGCTTTTTGCAAGACTAGGTTTAACCAAAATAACCCATCTGAGTGGAAGATTTCAAAGGTTTGTAAAGCTACAACTAAATCTCAGGAAGTTAAGGAAAAGATGATCTGGATGATCACATCTGATCTAAGTTCTCATATAATACTGTCTACTTAACTACCTCTTACTCAGCCTATCTTCAATCTGCCTACTCTAACTGTGCTGAGATCTCAAGTGGCCCCTTCTGCACTATCTGTTTCTTCTGATCCAGCTTTAAAAAATTTGAATAACAGCTTGCTTGAGTCTCTCATCAATTGGATGAATATACTGTTACTAGCTATTATTAGATTTCAACAGCAGGAGAATATGCAACAGCCAGCTATAATGCTGTGCATCCTCACCAATCAAGGATCTATCAATCCTACTTAAGATCTTATGAATATTTCCTATTATGAGATGCAGCATGGCCCTGGTAGTTCATATCAATCTAGATCTAAAAGTATGTTATAATATGATCACCCTTCTCATGCTTATTGAGGCTGTAATAACTCATCTTATATGCTCTCTCAGTACCTCCAGATTAGTGAGTTAATCAATCAAGGAAAGATCCATTGAAATAGAATGAGTAAATACTCTAATGGACATGTGATGTAGTATAGCCTGAAGATCAATGTGAATCAGTATGAACTATATATTATCACTATTAAGTGTACTCTTAAGTAGAGATTCATGCCTCCCATCATTCTATTAGTAATAAAACTCCATAATGATAATAGCATCCTTATTTCCTCTAATAGTAGCTTATTGCCTGCAGTCAATTTTATCAGCATATATAATATTAGGTTTGAAAGTGATGCAGAAGAAGGCAACTTGAACAGCAAGATAGAAGAAGTTACTAGTATGATAGTTGCTCAAGCTACTGCTGAGAATAGTAAAGATAAAGGGTCAGCTGCTAATAAGAATCAATCCACACTTTCTAATCAAATTGAAAAGAAGAAAGCTCTATCTTCCACTTACTCTTAAAGGGCCAGCCACTATTCAGATGGCTCTCAAAAGTCAGTTTCATTTGTTGAGGACATTATCTTATCTTTACTTGATCCTGATGATTTACAAACCCTTTATAATGGCTAGTTGCAAGAAGAGATGCTAACTCAGCTGATTAATGAAGCTGTGCCTGATGCTAAGATAGCTGAAGCACCTAAAATTCAGAAGAAAATCATCCTTCACTATCTTAGAAAACCTAAAGGTTTCAAGCTCTCTATTAAAATGAAGGACAAGAAGAATCATGCTGCTACAACCCAGATCATCTTTGAGAAAATTATGTGTCAAGAGATCATAGAAATTCAGCTCAAGAATATTATAACCTGCTTTGCTCAGCTGTAGTAAACATTCTTCCAGAATCTTCTAACTGAAGTTCAGTAACATATAATTGAGGAGGAATCTGCTAGAGTTTCCTTTATTCAGCCCTCCTACCATATCTCAGAATATGATCCTTGATAGAACCTGGTGTTCATTAGCCATATCAAGTTTTCTATTGGCATCAGAAAGGGTCAGACTGAAGTCATATTTAATGACAGGGCAGAGATTAACTGTATGGTGAAGAGTATTACCTTGAGTCTCAACCTGATCATTCAGAAAGACACTCTCAAGCTAATCCTCAATGCTGGTAATTAGCATAGTAATATTATTAGAATCTATAAGAATGTTCTGATTCATATTAAATCTATATCTATACCTCAAACCTTCTTCATTCTAGAGTGTGGTTTCTATGAGTGCATTCTAGGCTGTCCCTATGAAAATATGACTCAGTTAATATAATAGATAGATAATGTAGGTGATATCATCATCATGATTTTCAATCTAGATGATGAGACTAACCAGATGTTCTTTCTTAGCTATTCTTTAGAAGATTATGATGATAGATAGCTGAATAATCTTTATAGCAAACATTAGTTTTTAAACTAGAAGTGCTGAGTCCAACTGATCTTTATGATAGTAATGATAGATGAAGAGATGAAGTCAGAGTCAGCTATATTAGTATGATAGATAGTAAAGTAGAAATTCTATCATATAAGAGTAATGAGGGAGAATCCAGCCAATCACAATTTTCTGGCCTGAGGCTGATAAATATCTCCAGTTAATCAGAGGCTGCTATTTAATTACCCTAGAAGTCTTCACTATGCATTCCTGTTATTTTATGATAGTGCTTCCAGCTATCTTCACACACTATATTTTCTTTCCTACAGTACTCTATCTCTGAAATTTATTGAGTTCATAGCATTCAGCTGTATAACCTTTCTCTCTATGATTCTACTAAGCTCTCTTCTCAATCTCATCATCTGATTATCATCACACTTTACAAGTGAAAGGCAGATAAGATTCAGCCTCTCAATACATCAGTGACAGATAGAGGAACTCCTAATAGGATAGATTAATGGAGGAAGATCCATCAGAAATAATATTAAGATAATATTAAATTTGTAAAAGATTCATCTTCATCTTACAACTATCTAATTATATCTTATTTCTCAGATTGCCTGCACAGCTCTCACCTCACACCTGATAGGATAGAAAAGCTTCAAATCAGATTGATTTTAACATTTCAGGAACATAAGCTGCTAATTGAGATCTTACTCAGGTGGGAGAAAATATTAGTATGGAGCTTTAGTAATTATAGAAAACTAGCTAAGAAAGTCTCTCCATCAATTAAGATTCATACTGTTGAGTATGAAGCATGGTAGGCTCCTGAGTTTTCTATTTCTTAAAAATTACTGTTAATAGTTATAGAAATACTTCACAAGTGAGTTAACTTCAGCATCTTCAAATATTATCATGATTTATATCAGAATAAATGGTTCCTCATCAAGAAGAAGGAGTCTGGGAAATACCAAATTATTAATGCCTGCATGGATATAAATGCTATTATAGTTTAGAATGCCTATATTCCTCTCAGTACTGATACTTTTATAGAAGATTTTACTGAGCAAGTCATCATCAATATGATGAATTTCTTTTCTAGATACAACCAAATCACTTTACATGAGGATAGTTATAATATGACTGCCTTTCAAACCCCAATCAGCCTTCTTTACCAGATAATATTATCATAAGATGCTACAAATTCTATTACTATCTTCTACTAAGTTATAACTTACATTCTCCATTCAAACATTCCTTATCAGGCAAATAATTTCATGAATAACATTGATGTAAAGAGTCTATAATCTCAGTATAATGATAAAGAGGTCATATTAGAAATTCACTGGTTTATTTTAGAGCATCTTTAAAACCTAAATCAGATCCTAATCAGCATTGAACTCTCAAACACATGCATTTAGATTGTAAAATCTGAGTTTAGCTACTTCAGCATGGTTCTCATTGGATACATCATCAATGCTGACAGGCACTACCCTGAGGCCACTAAAATTATCAAAATCATTAAATGGTCTGAACCAACTGAGATCTCTGAAGCTCATACCTTCATCAGTGTTTATATGTATTATTACATCTGGATTCTAAACTTTACTCTCATTTCCAACCCAATCTATTTACTGTTCAAGAAAAATACCTTTTTTATCTGGAGATCCAAGCAATTAAATGTCATATCAATCCTGAAGACAGCATTAATGACTACTCCTGCTCTATACTACATTGATTATTTCAAAGGTGCTAGAAATATCATAGTCACAACTAATACCAGCAAGCATGACTAGGAAGGAACACTGAGCTAGTGAGATGTTGGGAATAGAAAGCTTCATCCCTATTAATATAAGAGTAGGATTTGAAGCCCAGTAGAAGCAAAGTATGACATAGGAAAGCAAGAATGTCAAGATGTCCTTAAAATATTAAAGAAATGCTAATATTATCTGTATGATGTTCACTTCATTCTCAAAACTGACATGAAAACTTTAGTTACTTAACTCAATTAAACAGCCACTGATCTTTCTGGCATTCTAATAATTAACTAACTCACTTAGATTTAGATGTTCAATTTTGATGTTCATCATGTTTCTAAATGGATTCATAGTACTGCTAATAGTCTTTCTTAATGACTACCTGCTGATGGTAAGGTACCTGAGAATTAGAATATCAATAAATTCATTAAGGTAGAGTTTAATTATATTAGTATAGCTTCTACCACTATCCCTAACTTTGATGTTTCTACAGAGGGCGCTATCAAAAGAATTGTGCCGCCCCACACTGCTAAGATCAATATTATACCACTAAGGAATGCCATCCTGTTCACATTAGTAATTACATTAGTTCCAAATTACCCCTCATTCTATATATATGGTATGCTCACCTATTCTCTGTTGATTCCACTTTCTCTTCTGTATCTATCTCATCCAATATGACACCCTATCTCAATGTTGCAACATGAGCTCTTGTGGTAGCTCTCAAATCTCCCTTTTTTAACAAATCAAATGCTGAGATCACTGAGCTCACCCAGATCTCAAAGAGTCAAATCAACTATATATATAAATATGCAGTTGAGTATGAATTCAATCCAGATCTTTCTTATCTTGTGATTCATGATGAATTCATTCAAGATGCCACAAAATCCAGCCAGTCAAAGAAAGATAATGATAGTGTAAAGGATGCTATTCTTTTGAAGGTTCAATGCAATTAATACAGATAAGAAAAGACCTATACTGACCTTGCCAATGAGCTCAGTAATGAAGGATCAAATATTTCTCCTATGACTGTATGGAGAATCTTGCAGAAGACTGGGCTTTAAAAGATAAAACCTACATGAAAATCAGGACTCATCAAAAAGATGCAGATAGATCATCTTCAATTCTGCCTTGAGCATAAAGATTGGATGTTGGAGGATTGAAAGAAGGTTATTTGATCAGATGAGATCTCTATTATCCTTCTTCATTGATAGGGGGGGTATAGGATATGGCACAGCTCTAAGGAGGCCTATACTCAGAGCTGTATACATGAATGATGGAAGGGATCATTGAAGTTCATATTTTAGGGGTGTTTTTCATATGATAAGAAAGGACCTTCCCACTGCTGGGCCAAGAAGATGACAGCAGAGTGTGCTCAGTTAGTTGAATATATCAAGAACTTAAACACTGAGATAGAGCTGATAAAGAGGCAAGAATGGAAGCTTTCAACTGGCATTTAAAGATTACAAATTAATCATCAGCAGCTAGGCATAAAATCAGTGTGAAAGTTCAAAAAATCAACTGGCAAGCTATCTTGCAGTAAAGGTGGAGGAATCAATTGATATCAATATCAAACTGTTATTCTCATTCTGAAGCTTTTTCTCTTTGCAAAAGAGTATCAAAAAGAGCATCCAGATACTGTTGTCCAAGAGGATAAGGTGCCATCTTATAACCACTATATCCAGTGTTATATGTACAGTCTTCAGGATATTGAGCAGCTTCTCTGGTGTGAGAATTTGCCTGACCTTAATGTGATAGAGGCTGCTTGGCCTTGAATGAAGTGTAAAATAATGAAGAAAGGAGCTCTTAAGATGCATGTAGAAGCTGTGAGATTATGGGAGCAGGCATGGAGGGATCTACTGCAGGAGAAGATTCAAGTGTGGATTGAGCAGATTCCTATACATATTCAAAAGATCATAGAGTTAGAAGGTGGTAACAAGTATAGAGAAGGCAGGTAGCATGGTGAGTACAGAGCTGCAGCACCAAGAGATGTAGAGAAATAGAAGGAGATTAAGTAGATTGAGTGGGTTGAGAAGGTTGAGTAGTAAGATAGTGGGTGGGGGAGGTTGAGGAACACTATGTGTGTAAGAGCACACAATGAACTTAGAATAATGATGGGGTGGATATTCAGTACAAAATACAGTGTGAATTTCAGCTAAGCCTTGTAGTGCTGTCTAGCAGTTTTTTTGGTGGCACAATTCTTTTGATAGCACCCTCTATAATAATGTAGACAGTGAAGAATCCTGCATTCTTTCATCATCCTATTCTAATCACAGTAAATCAATAGCTAGATATCTTATCACTTTGAAGTGGCCTAACAATATCCCTCACAAGGTCTTCCCAAAATGGCACAAGCATGCACTAAACTATGTGATGTACAGATAATATCTATTTCACCAGTCAGATAAAAAGATTTTACTGAGGTGTATGGTAGACAATTCAGATGAGCAGAAAGAAATTATTACTCAAATATATGACAAGTCTGACTATAAAGGCTACAAGGCAATCAATTATAAGGTCTCTCAGTAATATTAGTGGGAAGGCTTGTTCAGTGAGGTCAAGGCATATTACAAGAAATACTATGAGTATTAATTTCAGGAAAGTAATCATCTTAAAGAATTACTATATTCAACTCATCATAACTATCTGTGAGATAAGTAGTGTATCAATGTCATCAAGTTTCTAAAGAACCAGGAGAAATCATGTGCAATTATTACTTAGAATAATCTCACTAACTAGGTTAAAGGCTGGCCCCTTACTCATACTAAAGTAGAATATGTGGCCCAGTTCATTTATGAAGATATTATATGCTAATATAGTTATTTCCAGGAAATGGTGTGTGATGGCAGGCTAGAAAATCAGAAATAAACCAGGATTCTTACTATTAAATATCATGTTAAGTAGATAATGATTTCACCATACAATGTAAAAGTAAATGGCATGATTGAACATGACTACCACTCTATTTCAGATGCACTGGTAAAGCTTGCTGCAAATAGGAGGAATTAAGTTAATTATTTCCATTTAGCACTATGAGTAGATTATATCTCCATTCAACAATTAACAGGTAAAACATCATTTTATCTGTAATATAGCTATGATGTTATCCTCCCTGTTGAGCTTGAAATTTCAACATGGCAGATGCTTTCATGGCACACCATTTACTCTCATGCCAACCTGATATACATGTAGATTTAATAGTTGAAGAGACAGGATGAGAATCTAGAGGAGGCAGCCTTTCACCTGCAGTGCATATAAGAGAAAAATCAGAATCTATTTAATAAAATCAAGTAATTAGTGTGTAATTTAATTCAGGTAGAAGATCTCATCCTTCTGCATGACATCAAAATAGAAATATTTTATTCTATCAAACTTAACTTCTAATGATTGGGTCCATATCATGTGCAGGAAGTAAATTATGAGAAAAGCACTTACTACCTTGAAGAGCTGAATAGCACATCATTTTATAATACCACTACAGGTAATTAAATAAAGAAATTTTACCTTTACAATGACTAAATATCAGCAGTGTTGAATAATGCAGATCCAGTGGAGGATAGTAATGAAAAGAAAGAAGATGTGAGTAGAGAAGAGGATACTTTATAGTCTCTAATTTCTTATAATAAAAATTTTATAGTCATTATCTGACTATTACATTTATTTCCTTATTTCATTCATTTTCTTTATTTTCTTTATTTGGCTGTATCCACTCATCAGTTTATTTCCTTTATTAGTCATCTCTTTATGATTTAAATGCCAGTATGAGTAGCATGCTAGGATCTAGATGCATCTTCACATTTCTTTACAGTTTTCTTTGTTTCTTTCATTTTATGGCTGTTAAGATAATGATATGTCTTTCTCATTCTCTCATTTTGCCAGCTACAGCTACCTTTATGCCTTGCATTTGAAAAACTATAAAAATGCACTCTATCCTGTGTTCTTCTTTACTTCTCCCTCATTATCATTATAAATATCTTAGCTCTATCTTTAAACTAACTTACACAACACACAACAATACTATATCTACAATTTCCCTCACTACCACTCTGCAAAATGTTGAACCACTAAAATCTGCATGCTCTGATCTCAAAACCTACTAATTCCCTCATCTTGATTAAGCATGGAGAGTATAAGTTTGCAACCACCAGAGAGGTTTAGAAGTATATTAATATTCTTGACAGGTACTCACATCTATACTATAAGATCCAGTGTGAAATTGCTGATCTGATCATGAGCAAACATGAGAATAAAGAGGATGAGGTGACTGCATATTTTAAGTGAATAAAGAAGGATGAGGCCTAACAGATAGTAGTATCTAAAGCTAACTTCCATCATCAGACTGTTGAAATTAGTTATATGGCTGAGGCTGTCAAGGTTCATCAAGATCACTCTAGAGAAGAATATAAAACTTATGTGGAGTACTGGAGAAAACCTATTACTAATAAATTCTAATCCTTATTGAAGAAGGAGAAATGGTGCTAATGTGCATCAACTCTTGCAAGAAATTATAACTATTTATTTATGGTAAGAAGAATCAATCAGGCAATATGGATTTAGCTCTCTTAAAATTCAGTAAGAGGTAAGAAGCTTCATAAGGAACTGATACTTATTAATCTGAATTTAACCTCTAAATTAGATTTTATTAGCTCTGAGTTGAATATGAAGGCCATCCATGCTACTAGGCTTCATATTAGCTCTAAAGGAATTCTTACAGTAAGTGCCTTATCATCTCTTTTTGTACCTACTGATTCTCAACCTCTGATTTCTCTATCTCCACCTTTTTGAAATCTTCAGCCTCAACCCCCTCTACCTTCACCATGTAATTCTCATATAACTAGCTAAATACCTCTATCTTTTCCTCATCCTCCTCAGAATAATCACTGTCATTCTAGGTTAATTTCAATGTCCTCTTCCACTTTCTTGCCTGACACTTCTTGAAACCCCAGCCCTGATTTGCCTGCTCCTCATTCATGGCATGTCTCTAGTCAATTAGTTTTATTAATAGTCACCTCTCTATCTAATGTCAGCCTCTCCCATTTCACCAGCCTGTCACCAGAAGAAATGGCAGAGCTTGAGAATCAAGATGCTAATAAGGAGGATCCTGATGTTGCTGAAGCTGTTGAAAAGTGTTAAAAGACTAATTATTATAAATATATATATTATTAGAATGTTAAGTCTGCCTTGAAAGCTCAGCTTAATAATGTAAAGAAGCTGAATGATAGCTAACTTATTAAGCTTCTAAATTAGCTTGTAAAGCTATTATTCTCTTTTTCTTTATGTTATCATCATATCATTAATCTTAGAGGGAAAATTAATTTGCTGACTTAGAGTTTAGACTAGATAGCTTTAACATTCAGACTTAAGACTATCATTAATAGCTGCAGAAATCTTGATTGAATCTACACTACTAACAGCACTTTTCATTATTTTTATAAAAAGTGCTATCCTGCCCACTCAGAGGATCTTCTTTAGATATATTATATGAAGCACACTACCCTCTCTTCCATTACTCTGCTGAACTGGGCAAGCATGTTGAAGAACCTCAGCCTGAAAAATATAAATATAAATCTCACATTAAATGGCTGAGATGTAGATGGCTCTTTATCTCTTCTAATTTTCTTCTAGCTCTAAATAGAGATGACTGTGGGAAATATGCTCATTACATACAACACACTTGAAAAGATAGTAGCACATGAATGGGACATGTACTCATTCTATTAGTAAAAGAATCAGAAGTTACTGAGGTAGCTCCACACAATACTCTATAAAATTATCTAGTAGATAATTTACCAGGACTCAGTTTATTATATCTAATATGTCATTCTTCATTTAGATCATCAGATGAGACTCATTTTCTATTCTTATTACATTAAGTTCATTAGAAAGAGAGATAGCATATTTTTCCAGTATATTAATATTAACATTTAATATCTTACTGAGAAGAATCACAGTGTAAATATGATTTAAGAGTCTGTTAGTATAATAAATGAGGATCATGCAAACTGCATAACTGTAATCCCTAGTATGCATTGCTGTGTCTCTAAGTGGAATCACCAACTTTATGAAAGAGGGTTTCTAAATGGTAAAATTATTCAGGATGTCTCCCTATAGATACTTACTGATCAAAATTTACAGGATTTCAAGATCAGCTAGAAGACTGTTTCTTGTAAGTAGAGAAATATGTAAATCATCATATCATACATTTCCCATGAGAGTATAGGCTCAGTTATGATTAAGCAGAGAATAATACTTTCATAATTCATTGAGATTCAGAAAGATAATAAGTCTTTAGAAGTTTCAGAGAGTAACACATGAGAGTAACTCTTACAGGTAAATTAAGATCTCATATATAAATCTTTGATACTTTCTAGCCTGCCTGTTCTGTACAGCAGCATTTCTTATCACTTTTCTGCTACTATAGCTGTGACAGGTCTTAGTGCACTTTCTGAAGCTTTGATTGAATGTTGGTAATAAGATGATCCTCTAGTTTAAAGAGAGTAATAAATTTTTTTTAGCCTGATGCCTGATTAGCCAGTTAAGAATTATATTCTAGCCTGATGCAAGAGAGCTGTAGGGGCTGTAGTTCATACCTTTATAACTATAATAGATGCTAAGAAACAGCTATTTGACTAGTAGAGTTTTTTTTACTACTACTATAATAATATTCCTCTTAATTCTATCATTGGTGATTATGTAGCTGCAAAAGGAGATGCCATTAGAATCTCAGTTCATAATTATAAGGAGATAGATGCTAGCTAGTCAATTCAGTTAATTATGATTTCCTGCCTCAGGGCTGGGAAATGTTTTGGCCAATCAGAGCCCACTGTCATGCTATAGTTACTACCCTTACTACCACTAATGTATATTTATTTTTCTTGCTATATTACTCAGCTTGCTTCCTCTATGCCATGTTTTCCCTATATCTTCCTTATTTTTTTTATTTTCTATGCTCAGTGTTTATCTTCCTTGCAGTGTCTACTTTTCTTTCTATATTTACTTATCTATATATATCTTACTCTGCACCTTCTGCTGCTGATTTTACCTGCTGTGTTTTCTTTCTCTCTACTCTTTATTTTTTTTTTCTTGTGTCTCTTTTATCTTTATCTTTCATACCACTTGCCTCAATCTTTATTCACTACTTGTCATCAGCTACCCTGCTTTTCCTTATGGTGGGACTATAGATCTTATCACATATAAGATCATTAGCATAAAGCTATATACTTACAGGCCACCCTGCCTATATAGAGTATATTCTTTCTTTATTATTAACCTGCTCATTCATTTCTCTAGGCCTCACTTCTGCTCAGCAGTTTACACACTCTAGGGCCACATTCTGCCCTCCTCTCATTTAGAAACCTCTTACTGATCCTGTTTCAGCTCTTATCTCTATCTCTAGCTATAAAGCTCATCACCCCACAATTTCATGGTTCAAGCTGTTAATGAACCATCCTGCCTGAGCCTCTATCTAAAAATGCCAGCTATATTTACTGTAGCTCTGAAAGGGCTTCATCATTACTGACTTACTCATCCATTTCTGAGCTACCTTCCTGCCTCAATGTAGTTACTTTCTTATAAACAGATAATTTAACACACAGCACATGGCCACTTATCAGCTGACTTTAAGATAACATAGTCAGATCAATTTTAGGATAATATATTTATAGCCACTGCCCTTGCTGCAAAGCTGAGCCATTCTTTTATTCATTAGGTCAGCAAATTAGGGGGAGGGGAGATATGTGGTAGAGATTCATCATTAGATCAGATCAATTTTTCACTGAGGCTTTTACTACCAAGTGTATCATGAAGATAGATATTTTTCTTTCATTGTAAGACTTCATCAGTTCATTCATTTATGGATTTCTCATGCATATATATGCTTCTTTGAGATAGATCTTTTATTTCTTTTGTGTATTGCCTTATCATTCTATTACTATATTGTTTTATACTATAGATTGCCAATACATTCCTCTGCTTCAACATCAATATCAGTTCTTTTCTTGTGTTTGCTACTGCCCTGTTCAGTGCTGCCTGACACACACACTCTATCCTCACTTCAGTAGTAGTCTATATAAAGATGTATGATTCTATCTTTTTTCAGAATAAAAAATATTAGTATGCCTGCAGAGCTTTTTAATAGATATATTCATTTTTTTTTCAGACTAGATTTTAGGTATTTACACAGCACCTCTAGTTCTTTAATGGAGAGATTATAAATTAATTGATAGAAAAGTTTTTTTTCAGATATTAAATTAATTAAATGATCATATTGTGCATGTTCTGAAAGTAATCCTGCTGTAGCTTCTGAGAAAATATCTTTATATTTATAGTAGGCTTCTGATATTACTGGCTCTCTATTTAGAACCATATTAAATAGAGTAATTAATTTATCTCCTTCTAATTAATATAAGTGAATAATATAAGCTATATATTCAATTCTAACTGTTATATCTACTTGTTTCATAATGATGATCTTAATGTTATTAACATGCAGTATATAATATATTTAGTATGATTTTAATCATCAGATGTCAGGATTCACAGCCTTGAGCTAGAGGAATCTCAGGATGATATTATAGCCTTTTATATTTATTACTTCAAAGTGAAAGCTCTAGTTGTGAGAGAGTCTTTCATTATCAATTATGCATGTATATATCTTATATTAGTTGTAGACTATGATCTAATATTTATTAATTATATTAATTCAGTATGAATCTTCACTGCCTTTTTCAAAATGTACTTTTATTTATTTCTGGCTGATAAAATTTGTTTCTGCATCTAAGTTAATAAGTGCCTAAATAATGATTAATTCCTGAAGAGTTTCTAGCTATATCTTAATTACTATCATTTCTTTACTGTGCCTCTATTCTATCTTATTTACTCTCAGTGCTATAGTAATACTCAGCACTGAGAGATCTAATTTTTTGACTTATATTTCTTCATGCACTTTTCAGGATGAAGTTCCCAGTAGTCATCAGAGATATAGTCTGATTTATTGTAGTAAGAGCACTTAGAGTAAGAGGTAAACTTGAGTCATAAGAATTGATCTCTAAGTGTGTAGTTTAGAGATTTTTCCCTTTTAAACTCTGTTTTCATCTGAAAATTAAAGAAGTTCTTCTTATGCAGTGGATTTACAGTGGTTTCCTACTTAAATGAGAATAGTTTTTAGTCCTTACAATGTTACTCTATCTTATATAGAAATATTAATATCTCTTTATAATCCTTAGGGTTTCTCTTCATTAAATGCATATAAATCTGAATTTCCTCTTGACAGCAGTTCATCAGGTTGGAACTATACTATTTCTTCTGAATCTTATAGGGTAGATGTTTCTCTAGGTTAAGAAGATACTTAGTGAAATCTTGAATGAATTAATTGTTCTATTATTATATATCTATATATCTTTTAGTTAATTACTATTAGAGTGCATTTAAATTTATGAGATGTAGTTATAACTGTGCACAGAGGTTTTCTCAGGTGAGTGGTGAATTCTCTAAGTTTACTTTATAATTCTTATAGAAAGTATTCTATTAGTAAAGAGATTCTATGACAAGCTTCTGTGCAGCATCCTAAATGCACTGTTTTTTAATAGTATAGTAGTCTTTATTATATTTAAATTCTATTTCAGTTCAGATGATGAAGTCCTCAAGCTCTGATATACTTTTCTCTTAATATTTGAAGGAGATATCAATCTTTAGATGAGTAATTTAGTAGGATAACTAGATTATTTCTGTATGAGGCCTTTTCAAGATTTAATCTTAAGTCATGATTTTCTCCTATATAATCAATGCAGCTATCTCTTAATCCATTAATTTATCTTATACTAGCTGATCCTCCAGCACCTTTATAATACATTCTACCTTTTGAATTTTCTGTTACATCTATAATTCTTTAATATATTCTTTAATTATATGTAGCTATATAGTAGGTAGATGTGAGTCTTCATCATCTAACTCTTCATTACCTACAGTTAATTTATGGTTGAATTTCTGTGGAGGATCCTGCAGAGGATCCTGTAGAGGTTCAAATTATAGTTTATTATTACTAGTCTCTTACTGCATAGAGGGGTTAACATAATTATTCACAGTCTTTTCATAAGCTATCTTGCTATTATTCATCTATTTCTGATGGACTATTCACTCAGGGGTGAGCAAATAGAACTGTAATATCTAGTGTTAAATATAAAGGCTTTTTAATTTGAAAGATGAACTATGAGTTATTGAACAGTGTAATGAGAATAGACAGATAAAAATGTATATATATTTTAAATATAGAGGTCATATAGTAATAGGACTGTTTGCTGGTTCTTTTCATAAGAAACCTGCACAGTATATATATTAATAGCTAGCTACTAAGTGTGCACCATGTGTGCATTGCCAGGCACACTGTCAGGTGCACTGCCAGGCCTGAGGTCCAAGATCTGAGGTCTGAGGGCACAGTTGATCTATGTGTGATGTGTGGTCTCCTTTGCATGTTACAATATATATATATCTTTTGTGAAAGAGAGTGTGATACTTACTTGAGGTTTTACCTGATTAATTCTCTACTGTAAACTCACAACTATTTAGTAGGATATAGTGGTCTATTTTGACTGAGGAGGATCTCAGTTAGTTATAGAAGCTATTAAATATTTCAGGATATAATCTTATTATGAGGTGGGGCCTACAATAAGCAGGAGAACTTAATAGTTTCCTTAGGGAATATTATTTTCTGTAAAAGATAAAGGTTTTTTCCTGGGTTTTACTCTTGGGTGAATAAAACAGAACTATTCTACTCTTTCCCATTCATATTTCCTACATGCTGGAGAGCTACTGTTAAATACTTATCTCTTTTTATGTTTACCTGCTGGTTTTAGACTGTTTTTGAGATTTTTGAGCTATATACTTATTATATGGGGAAGATTTCTTGAAGATAAATAAAGCCTGGCTAGTTTTGAGCAGTTTCTTTTCAAAAAACTGGGTAATTTTTAGCAGCTTTTCTTCTAAAAACTGTCATTTCTTTGCTATTTAGCTTTGAAATCAAAAATCTCCTTTTTTCCCCTTTTATAGCACTTGAAGGGTCTGTGAAGATTTTAGTAGTTTATCTCTAAAAACTACTTTTAGTTTCTAGATTCTCTTGAAAAATCTAATTTAGTTGCTGAACTAAAGGGTAAAATCAGTTATCATTTAACTAGACTCTGACCAAGTTAGTTATCTGAGTGAAACATGGAAAAAACACCTGTTCAAAAAGTCCCTGAGATAGAGATTTTAAAGAAAAAGAAAAGAGATGAGTTTCAAAAATAAGCTCAAGAGATTAAGAATCTTCAAGCAGCTATTATTCTTCTGAAAAGTCAAGTATTTCAGGAAGAATCTAGGGAGATTAGAGATCTTTTAATTCCTATGTCAAAGTAGCTTGATGAAATCCTCAAGTTTAAAGTAGAAGCTATAAAGTCAATTAAAGTTATTTCCTTTTCTTAAGTTCAAATCTCTTCTAATTCTAGTTAGATATATGCTCAGGCAGTGTCTGGATCTATCTCAAACTGTGCTCAAAAACCTGTGCAAAAAACTGCTGAAAAACCTGGTTATATAGCTGATAAAATTGCTCAAAATACTCCTTCAAAGCTTGAAGAGAAAAGAAAAGAGAATCTTCTTCAATCAATAAAATATAGGCTTATTTTGAAGCTTGAAAATAGGGAGGTTCTAAGTCTTTTCTCTGATTCTAAGTTTATTTTTAGACTTAGAAATGAGCTAAATCAATGCTTTTCATCTGATCAGATGGAGGAAAAAACTCTGAAGGTAGTTTCTACTATTTTAAATTCCTATATGAGAGGTTTTATAGTTATAACTACTTTAAATGACTATAGTGCTGACTATCTTCTTCAAAATGAGAAGAAATAGAGGCCTACCTTAGAGGAAAAGCTTCAAACATCAATATCTTTAGATAGAGATAAGAAATAGGGTAAACTGATTCTATGTGATATTACAGTTGATATCTTTGAAGATGAAGAGGGTATGTTCTTCTTAAGATAAGAAATTAAAGAGTTTAATCCTATTTAACTGAAAAGAGATCCAATCTGGCTGAGTAACTATGAAGACAGATAGAGAAGAAAAATTAGAATAATTATAGTTACTACTATAATTTCAGAACAAGCAAAAATCTCTTCTCTGAAAATAGCTGGCTTAAAGCTAAGAACATATGAGTTTATTGACTCAAAATCAAAGCTAAAGGCTAGTACTCAGTGTAGAAAATGTTAAAGATAGAGATATTTCTCTAACTTTTGTAAGAGAATGATTTTTTGGGAGATTTATGCTTAAAATTATAATACTAGAGAGCATTCTTATTTACTCTGTCCTATGATTGGAAAAACTTATCCTCATACTATTTTTAAATGTAGTAATTATAAGGAAAGTTATCTCTCAAGCTCCCTGCAATGCTCTCTGGCTCTAAAATAGAGAGATAGGACAGAAAGGAATAGAGAAAAAACCTCTGAGCCTGAGATTTTAACTACTTCAAATGGAAAAAGAAGAAATTCTCAGGTTGAAAAGACCTTAAATCATAGATCTCCTATTTTTCTATGATTAAAAAGGTAAAAACAAGCTGCTGGAATGAATTCTTAGAGAATGCCTAAGAAAAAGATGTCTTTAAAGCCTTTAATTATACTAAAAATAAAGGTATAGTTAAGATCCCAACTCTTAATTATGATTATAAGGAGAAGGATATTAAGACTGTTACATTTAAAGATAAATGTCAGGCATTTATGAGGGTTTTATTTTAGAAGCCTTTTGAATCAGAGAACTATACCCTCTTAGATGAATATCAAGAGGACTTGGAGAAGTAAGAGTAGCCAGTTTTAACTCAAAATGAATTAGAAACAGCTATATATTCTAGTTCTACTAAAATTGCTGCTGATCCTAATACTATTAATCATTTAATTATTCAGAAGGTTTATTCAGAGTTAAAAGATGAACTGTTTGAGTTATTTAAAAGATTATTAGAGATTGGATATCACCTACTTTGCTGGAGAGAAGCTACTGGGATTATACTATTAAAATCAAATAGAAAAGCTTCAATTTCCAAGTCTTATAGAGTTATATCTCTACTGAATTGCCTAGGAAAGATACTAGAAAAGATAGTAGCAACTAGACTATCTTATCTAGCTATTACTACTGATCTTCTATATGAGGATCAGATGGGTAGTAGGAGGCAGAATTCAGCTATAGATGTAGTTCTATTAGTTGTATATGATATTTAACTTGTAAAGTATGAAGGGATGATTTCCTCAGCTATATTTATAGATATAAAAAGTGCTTTTAATCATATTTCATTGAACAAACTTGTGAGAATCCTTCAGGACCTAGGGTTACTAAAGGCTTTAATATATTAGATTATCTATTTTATGTCTGAAAGGACCATTTAACTTCTCTTTAATGATTAAAAATAAGATAAGACAGTCTTTAAGATAGGAGTTCTTCAGGGATCTTCAGTCTCCTCTATTCTATTTACTATATATACTACTGTTCTATTTAAGAATAGGAGAATAATTATAGTAAGAATACCTAACTATATTAATGATTTAGACTTGATTATAAGTTCTCATTCTATAGAAAATAACTGTAGAGTTATAGAGGAAGCTGCTCAGAAGGTTTTTCAAAGGGAAAATGAAAATTTAATTCAGTTTGATATAGATAAGACTGAATTGATTCATTTCTTTCTAAAGTCTAGAGAGAAGAATTACTCTATTACACTATTAGAAAGAGAAATCAAGTCTAAAGAATCAGTTAGATGATTAGGAGTCTAGTTGAATTTAAAATTAATCTTTAAATCTCATGTTAAGATCAGACTGGCACAGGCAGAAAAGACACTAAGTAATATACTTAGACTTTCTAATACTGAGAGAGGCTTATCTTTTCAGGCTATAAGATAACTTTATATAGCCTGCACAGCCTCAGTGTCTGATTTTATAGTTCAGATTTAGTGAAAGAATTAAAAGAATTATCTAAGTTAGTTTTAAAAACTTCAGAACCAGGCTTTAAGAAGGATTCTAGGAGCTTTTAAGACTTCTTCATATAGAGCTATGGAGATTGAAGCTTCTATTCCACATAATGTCTGGCATCAAATATAAAGGCTTTTTGATTTGAAAATTCAAAAGGCAGACTATGAGTCATTGAACAGTGTGATGGGAATAGACAGGTAAAAATGTATGTATATTTTAAATGTAGAGGTCATATAGTAATAGGACTGTTTGCTGGTTCTTTTCATAAGAAATCTGTGTAGCATATATATTAATAGCTAGCTACTAAATGTGCACTACATGCATATTGCCAGGTGCACTATCAGGCACACTGCTGGGCCTGAGGTCTAAAATTCAAAATCTGAGAGCACAGTTAATCTACATGTGATACATGATCTTCTTTATGTGTTACAACTACTCCTCCCTTTAGGAGCTGGCCTTCAGTGGATTCATGGATTTTTCATGTCATAGCTGAAGAATTGGGCTGATGTGTGATGCACATTGTAGAAGATTTAAACTATTATATATTATAAAAGGTTCAGGTTATTATATATTATAGAAAATTTAGACTGTTATACTTAATAGAAGATTCAGATTGTTACAGTCAGATAGTTCTATATTCTACAGGCTAATTATGTTATAAGAATCAGTAATTTCATTGTCAGGTAATTTAGTGTGTAGTGCAGTTAATATTTGTTTTCTATAATTAGATATCTAGGTGATGGTAGATGGGTAATTTAGTGTGCAACTATAAATATATATATCCTCTACTTTACTATATTCTTTTATTTCCTTCATTAAATGTTAGTATTATAATTTAATCTATCATCTTACTTATTATTTACTTTAGTATAATATTTTTTTATCTGAGCATCTATGATGTCTTCTACTAATTTATGAATGCTTTATACACTGGTTGTACTCTATTTTTGAATTACCTAGTCTAAATGTATATCTATATAGTTAGATGATTATTTTGCTTTTTATATATCATAATTGCATGATATTACCTGAGTATAATATACTGTTTTTCTTTGCTTCTTTCATGTTGTTGAGATACCATGTCATAGAAATTACTAATAGATGTATTTTGATAGTCTGAAATAAAAAATATCAATTTGAAATAGCCCCCTAAACTCCTATATTATTATGTGTGTATAGAGGATGTATGCTATTAGGCTCTCTCTCCTCTTTCAACCCTCTTATAGAGCTGACTACCCCCCTGTGTGGTACTTTCTTACCTCAGGGTCCTTAAACTCTATTATGCTCCTCCCTGGCCACACCCTTCTACTGTAGAGATTCCTCTTTTATTTTCTTCTATAACTCCTCTTCTATATGTACCTCTATACTATCTTCTGTTGCTATTATTTCTCCTTGCATGCTCAACTATCTATCTATCTCTATATTCTTTATTATTCTAATCTATCCTGCTCCTACCCCTACTATTCTAATATCTATTACCTGATTGACTGGAGATTTTGTGTAGCTTACCATGCAGGCCCTGAAGGATAATGGTGATAATAAGGATGAGAATGAGAATAAGAAGAATAAGAATGAGAATAATAATGATAATGATAATAAAAAGAAGACTAAGAAAGAGGAAAATAAGTACTGAGAGAAGTCTGCTAAGAGTCTGTATTTGCTGAAATAATATGAAGAGTATATCTACTATCTAACTATCAAAACTAATATAAAGGTATTTTATTATCCTTCTAAGAGTTCATGTGTGACTTACTGTTCTTGATGTGCATAGTATCATCATCACTGTGAGATGGTGAGTTTTCCTGTAGTTAATTTGAAAAAAACTAATTACTAACTGTGCTGTAGGTTCTCATTAATGTGTATGCAGATACTATGGAGTTAATTAATATAACTAAGTAATTAAATTGCTTTGAGAATCTATTGGATAAGTCTAAGTACATTAGTGCAATGTAGCTGCTCCTCAGGATTCAGCAGTAATGAGATTAAGTAGCTGTTTGATATAAAAAAGTGTTAGAGAAGATAGAGGGGTTATTTAATATTACCTCAATTTTTTATGTAAATGTAATTATCTCATCTTGGTATGTTTAGTTGATTCTAACTTTAGTGGAAATAGCCTGTCTTTCTGGGCTAGATATGATGTATGCTTCAGGTTTTCTCTAGTATTTTTTAGTTTATTTTTTATCTGCTGTATCCCTCAGGGCTTTTAATATTAATATAAAATAATAAAATTTAATTTTTAGAAACTTATCCTTCCTCTTCTTTCCTTTCTATACACAGGCTAGTTATTACTTGAGTCAATAATACTTCAGCTTCATCATCTTATAATTAAATTGCATATTAAACTCATCAATTAGATCCTATACATTCTCAAGGTTTTCTATATTCTCCCAGGAATTCTCTGCCTCTATCATATTTTTTCAGCACACAAGGTACTACTAGCCATTAAAATAGTCACACTTCTCTAGAATCTCTTTAATCTCAAACTTCTCAACTTCATCTATTATTATTGATTCAGTCTCCAGGATTTCATCATGCCACATGTAGTATAGTTTGAGTAATAAGACATGAAAAACAGGATATATATCTTTATATTATAGTATAAGTTTCAGTTTGTACACCTATTTCCTCTACTTGTTGATAATTTTGAAAGGGCCAAGTTGATAATAATTTAGCTTCAAACTTGAGTATAATATATTGATGTTTTTTAAGTGTAATATAATTTAGTCTCTAACTATAAAATATTTCTTCTTATAATACTAATCATAGTATTTCTTCTATATTTTCTAGGCCTTCAGAAGAGATTCTTACAGGTCATTTCATACTTCTCTTATATAATGTATATATTTTATTACCTTCTACACTTCTTCTCTTTCTATATTAATATCTGATTCAACATTTAGATGTAGTTCAGATTAAAAACTCATCAATACTTCCACAGGGAACATCTTGAGGATACTATGTGCAGAGGTATTATAAGAGAATTGTACTAGTAGTAATCATCTAGCCTAGTCATCCTAGTAGAAGTTACAGTAAATATATAGATAGTACTTGAGTATCTAATTCTACCTCTTAGTTTAGCTATCTATTTAAGAGTGGAATATAGTCATTAATCATCAGTACACTTTTAGAAGATAGTAGAGTGTTGATTAGTATTTACTGGAGCTGAATATCTCAGTATAATTTATTACTTAATAATGTAGGTAATCAAAAAATTTAGTGAAGATATTAAATATCAGGTTTACAAGCTCTGATGTACTTATATCTTTATTAACTGATTTATAAACTATATATTTAATTAATTTATCTATAAATATTATGATTGAATCATAGACCTTACTATTCTACTTGAATGATGAGAGTTTGACAATAAAATCTATTATCATCATTTTAAAAAGAGAGGTAGGAATAGAAAGTGGTTCTAATTAACTGTATTTCTTGTAATAATATATCTTAACCTATTAGTAGATATCACAGGTGTGCATGTATTTCTAAATGTTTATTATCATATTACATCAAAAGTATTTCCTCTAGATATACTCAAAAGTGCACTTAATATCAAAATGTCTCTCTTGGGAATCATTATAATTCAATTTTATGATCTTATCCCTTATCACTTAATCTATAGAAATAGAAATATAACTCTTATGATAAAGTAGATCATCTCAGTTAGTTATTTAGTTTAAATACTCAGTCTCATTTATTTTATTTACTTTCATTCTTCTGTACATCTTAGTATACTCAGTATTCTAAGCTTATATGTAGCACAGAAATTCCATAATGAGTTCAGCAAGAGAGGATTCATAGGCTGTATCAGATTTTATAATCATATTAATTAATATTCATAGCACTAAATGAGTTAATCTTTCTATATTACTAGTAATATGTCTCTCATCTGTGCATGCATTTTAATATATGTAGGAAGCAAGTATATCAATGCAAATTACATTTTTCTTATCATTTAATAGTTTTAAATGTATCATTATATTAATTATTTGCTGACTAAGGTCTTTCAGCTGTGTCTGCACATCTATATTCAATATTCAAAACATTTCTTGAAGAAGCTTTTTTTGAATTATTAGTAATAATATTCATCTTGAAGTATTCTCTTTATAGTTAGAGTAATGATTAGGTATATCTACAGGATTCTTCATTTCTAAACAGTACTTAATGATAAAGTTAAATGTAAAGAGTATTTCTATTTATTGTATCTGATATCTAACTAATTTCATTATCATTATGAAATGTTATAGATTAGTATAGTCAGATAAAATTATTATAGAGAAATACATATCATACAGGTAGTAACATTATTACTTGAATGCTATAAGAATAGTAAGAAGTTTCTAATCATACATATTATAATTGCACTCTACTAGTAATAAGCCTTATAAATAGTATGCAACTAGATACTATTATTCATTATTTAGATCTAATTGTGAGAGGATCACATCTAGTATAAAACCTGATGTATTTAGCTTCATCTAGAGTTTTCAATCCAAATTGAAGTGCATAAAGATCAGGGTCTTTATAAATACACTTTTTAACTCTTAGAAAGCTTTCTGCATATTAGCATCAAAAAGGATCATTTTTTGGTTCTAGCCTTTTCATATTGCACCTTTTGTGAGTATAGATAAGAACTATACTTTTACTATAAATCTATCTATAAAATGATGATAAAAATTCATAAATCCTAGAAATATTTGAATGTTATGAATGTACTTGGGTTCCAGCTAAAAGAAGATAGTATTAATTCAGCTTTATTTTATCTCAACACTATTTATGCTGATCATAAAGCTAAGGAAATTAATGTAATTCACATAAAATGTATATTTACTGAGTTTTACATATAATTTGTAGGTGTATAGGTATTTCAGTATCATGTATACATGCTTGCAGTGCTCTTCCTTTAAGTTCAAATAGATGATAATGTCATTCAGGTAGATAATACAGCAGATATCTAAAAAATCACTTAGAGTTTTATTAATATAGAATTAGAATATCACTGATGTGTTTATAAGTTCAAAGAGGACTACTTAATATTCAAAATAGTTATAGTGCATTCAGAAAGCTGTTTTCCACTCATCATCTTTATATATATATAGTTAGTAATATACATTATAGAGATCCAACTGTGAGTAGACCTTTGCACTAGCCAGTCTGTCAATTATTTTACTAATTAAAAGGAAAGGATATCAGTTCTTTATACTAATAGTATTAAACCTGTAGTAGTCTATATAAAGATGTATGATTCTATCTTTTTTCAGGACAAAAAATATCAGTGTGCCTACAGGGCTTTTTAATGGGTATTATAACACATAAAGGAGATTACACATCACATGTAGATCAACTGTGCCCTCAGATTTCAGATCTCAGACCTCAGGCCCAGCAGTGCACCTGACAGTGTGCCTGGCAATGCACACATGGTGTGCACTTAGTAGCTAGCTATTAATATATATGCTATATAGGTTTCTTATAAAAAGAACCAGCAAATAGTTCTATTACTATATAACCCCTACATTTGAAATATACATACATTTTTACCTGTCTATTCCCATCACACTGTTCAATAACTCATAGTCTACCTTTTCAAATCAAAAAGCCTTTATATTCAATGCCAAACATTACAGTTCTGTTTGCTCACCCCTGAGTGAATGATTCATCAGAAATAAATAAATAATAACAAGATAACTTATGAAAAGACTATGAATAATCATAGAGGAACCTCTTAAGTACACACTGACCTCTTTGCACAGCAAGAAACTAGTAATAATGAACTATGACTCAAACCTCTATAGGATCCTCCACAGGAATCTAACTGTGAATTAACTGCAAGCAATGAAGGGTTAGACAACAAAAACCTGTGCCTACCTGCTGCACAGCTATGCACAATCAAAGAACACATCAAAGAGCTATAGATGCAACAGAAAATCTAAAAGGCAGAGCATATGATGAAGGCATTGAAGGACTAGCTAGTACAAGATGAATTAATGAATTAAGAGGTAGTTATGCTAATTACACAGGAGAAAACCACAGCTCAAAATCAAATCTTGAAAAGGCCTTATACAGAAATAACTCAGTTACCCTATCAAACCATCCATCTAAAGATTGATACATCCTCTAAATATCAAGGAAAAAGCATGTCAGAGCTTGAAGATTTCATCATCCAAACTAAAATAGAATTTAAATATAATAAAGACTACTACACTATCAAAAAACATTACATTCAGGATGCTATATAGAAGCTTGCCATGAAACCTCTCCACTAATGAGATACTTTTCATAAGAATTACAAAGTAAATCTAGAGAATTCATTACTTATCTAGGAAGACCTCTATATATAGTTACAACTACATCTCATAGATTCAGATGCACTCCAACAGCAATTAATCAAGAGATATATAGATATATAACAACAGAACAATCAATTCATCTAAGATTTCACTAAGTATCTTCTTAACCTGAAGAAATACCTACCCTATAAGATTCAGGAGGAACAGCACAGTTCTAACCTAATGAACTACTATCAAGAGGAAATCCAGATTCATGCACACCTGATGAAGGAAGATTCTAAAAATTACAAAGAAATACTAGCATTTCTATGCAAGATAGAGTAGTATTATAAGAACTAAAAACTATTCTCATTTAAGTAGGAAATCACTGTAAATTCATCATACAAGAAGAAGTCTTTTAATTCCCAGATAAAAATAAAGTTCAAAAGGGAAAAATCCCTAAATCACACACTTAAAGGCTAATCCTTACAATTTAAGTTTATCCCTTACTCTAAATGCTCTCACTGCAACAAACCAGGCTACATTCCTGATAACTACTGGGAACTTCATTCTAAAAAGCACATGAAGAAGTGTGAGTTAAAAAACTAGATCCCTCAGTGCTGAGCACTGCTATAATACTAGGAGTAAATAAGATAGAATAGAGGCACAGCAAAGAAGTGATAGCAATCAAGATATAGCTAGAAATCCCCTAAGGGTTAGTCATTGTCTAGGTACTTATTAACTCAGACATAGAAGTAAATTTTATCAGCTAAAAATAAGTGAAAGTATACCTTAGAAAAAGCAGCAAAGATCCACACTGAATCAGCACAATTAATAGATACTAAGTTATAGTCTACAATCAATATGAGATGTATATATATGTAATTGACAATGAGGAACTCTCTTATAACTAGAGCTTTCACTTTAAAGTAGTGAATATAAAAGACTATAATGTCATTCTAAGATTCATCTGGCTCAAAACTGTGGATCTCAATATCTGATGGTTAAAATCATACTGAATATATCATATACTATATATTAATGACATCAAGATCATCACCATGAAACAGGTGGATACAGCAGTCAGGATTGAATGTATAGCTTATATTATCTACTTATATCAACTGAAAGGGGATGAACTGATTGCTCTGTTCAGTATAGTTCTAAATAGAAAGCTAGTAATATCAGAAGCCTATTATAAATATAAAGACATTTTCTCAGAAGCTGCAGCAGGACTACTCTCAGAACATGCATAATATAATTATCTAATTAATTTAATATTTAGAAAAGAATCCTCTTACTAATCAATCTATAACCTCTCTGTCAAAGAACTAGAGGTGCTGCACAAATACCTGAAATCTAGTCTAAAAAAAGGATGAATATACTCATTGAAAAGCCCTGTAGATACACTAATATTTTTTATCTCAAAAAAAGATAGAACTATATACCTTTATGTAAACTACTATAAACTTAATATTATTAGCATAAAGAACTAATATCCTCTCCCCTTAATCAGTAAAATAATTAACAGACTAGCTAGTATAAAGATCTACTCATAGTTGGATCTCTGCAATGCATATCACCAACTGCACATACATAAAGGTAACAAGTGGAAAATAGCTTTCTAAATGCACTATAATCATTTTAAATACCAAGTGATCCCTTTTGGACTCACAAACACACTGGTAACATTCCAATCCTATATTAATAAGGCTCTGAGTAATCTTCTAGATATCTGCTGTATTGTCTATCTGAATGACATTATTATCTACTCAAACTCAGAGGAAGAGCACTACAAGTATATACATATAGTGCTGAAATACCTGTACACCTACAAATTATATATAAAGCTCAGTAAATACACATTTCATATGAATTACATTAATTTTCTTAGCTTTATAATTAGCATAAATAGCATCAAGATGAAATAAAGCCAAATTAATACTATTCTCTTCTAGCTAGAACCCAAGTGTATTTATAACATTCAGATATTTCTAGGATTTATGAATTTTTACTACCATTTCATAGACAAATTCATAGTAAAAACACAGCCCTTATCTATACTCATAAAGAGCACAATATGGAAAGGCTAGAACTAAAAGATAATCCTTCTTAATACTAATGCACAGAAAGCTTTTCAAGAGCTGAAAAGCACATTCATAAAGGCCCTAATCCTCATACATTTCAACCCAGATTGGAAACTCTGGGTAGAGTCAGACATATTAGGTTTCACACTGGGTGCAATCCTCTTACAGTTAGATCTAAATGATGAATAATAATACTTAGTTACATACTATTTATGAGGCTTATCATCAGCAGAGCATAATTACAATATATATGATTAGAAACTCCTCACTATCCTCATAGCATTCAAGTAATAATGTCACTACCTGCATGGGGCATATTTCCTTATGATAGTTTTATCTAACCATGCCAACCTACAACATTTCATGATGATAATAGAATTAGTTGGATGTTAAATATAATGAATGGAAACATTCTTCACATTCAACTTTATTATTGAGCACCATTTAGAAATAAAGAATCCTGTAGATGCATCTAATCATTACTCTGACTATAAAGAGAATGCTTCAAGATAAATACTATTATTAATAATTTAAGAAAAGCTTCTTCAAGGAATGTTTCAAATATCAGACATAGATGTACAGACATAGCTGAAAGACCTCAGTCAGTAAATAACTAATATGATAATATATTTAAAACTACTAAATAATAAGGAAAATGTAATTTACATTGATGTACTTACTTCCTGCACATATTAAAATGCATGCACAGATGAGAGATACATTGCTGATAATACAGAAAGACTAGCTCATCTAGTACTATAAATATTAATTAATATAATCATGGAATCTGATATAGCCTATAAATTCTTCCTTACTGAACTCATTACAGAATTCCTGCACTACATGCAAGCTCAGAATACTAAGCACACTGAGATGCACAGAAGGATGAAAGTAGGTAAAATAGATGAGACTAAGCACTTGAACTGAACAATTAATCAAGATAGTCTACTTTATTATAAGGATTGCATTTCTATCCTCATAGATCAAGCAATAAGAGATAAGATCATGAAATTAAATCATAATAATCCTCAAGAAGGACATTTTAGTGTTGAGCACACTTTTGAGTGCATTCAGAGGAAATACTTTTAATGTGGTATGATAACAGACATTTGAGAATACATGTATACCTACAATATTTGCCAACAGATTAAGACACACTATCATAAGAAATATAGTTAATTAAAACCACTTTCTATTCCCATCTTTTCTTTTGAAATAGTAATAATGGATTTCATCATCAAACTCCTACCATTTAAGTGGAATGGCAAGGTCTATAATTCAATTATAATATTTATGGATAAATTAATCAAGTATGCAGTTGATAAATCAGTTAATAAAGATATAAGCACATCAGAGCTTATAAACCTACTATTTGACATCTTCACCAGATTTTTTAATTACCCATACCATTAAGTAACAAACCACACTGGGATATTTAGCTCCAGTAAATACTAATTAACACTCTACTATCTCCTGAAAGCACACTGATGGTTAACAACTGCATTCCACCCTCAAATGAACAGCCAAATCAAGAGGTAGAATTAGATGCTCAAGTACTACCTATATATCTACTATAACTTCTACTAGGATGACTGGGCTAGATGGTTGCTGCTAGTACAGTTCTTCTATAATACCTCTATATATAGTATTCTCAAGACATTTCCTGTAGAAGTACTGATGGGTTTTTAACCTAAACTGCATCTTAATATTAAACTAGACACTAATATGAGAAAGGGAGAAGTGTAGGAGACAATGAAATATATACATTATATAAGAGAAATATAAAATGACCTGTAAGAATCTCTTCTGAAGGCTTAGGAAATATAGAAGAAATACTATGATCAGTGTCATAAGGAGAAGTATTTTATAGTTAGAGACTAAGTTATAATGTGACTTCCCACCCAATGAACATCCCCACCCAATGAACACCTCTCTGTTCATTTAACATACTACCTTCAAAATTCGATATTATGAGTTCTGAACGCGCAATTCAAGCTGCAATTGCTGATTTAGATTTGCAAAAGCTTCCAAATTTCAGACAAACAGCTGCCAGGCATGGAATCAATCAAATAATGCTCTCATGGTGGTATAGAGGCAAGCAGATGTTGCGAGCAGAGGCTGCCTCTTCATGCTGGTGAAACCTCACTGATTCTGAAGAAAATGGCCTCATCTCCTATATCAATTGACTTGCAGACCGCGGTTTACCTGTTACACCCCATATACTTGAGAATCTAGCCATCAAAATCACTCAGAGGCCTCTGGAGAAGAACTGGATCTCAAGATTCTGTGACTGCCATAAGAATCAAATCAAATCTCTATATCTACAAAATATTGACTAAAAATGGAAAATCACAGATAACTCTGTATATTTCAGTCATTTCTTCATGCTTGTATTGATTTTTTGCTTATAACCACCCATTCTTCCCTATATTCTTCATTTTTTCAAATCAAATTGAATTTTGAATGGCTATACTGACTCTTTGTGGCAGTCTTGCTTAGCTGCAGCAGGCAATCACAAAATATTGAATCAAGCTGCAAAACATGTATAATTTTGATGAAAAAGGATTCATTCTTGGCCTCATGCAGACAATTAAATGAATCATGTCCATTGAATCTCTCAAATCCAGGTGATTAATCAGTGCAAGCCAGGATGGGAGCCACAAATTCATCTCTCTGCTGGCTGCAATTTGCGCCGACGGAACATTCATCCCACCTACCCTAATATATAAGGGGGAATCAAGGGACATGCAAGATACTTGGCTGGAGGATTTTGATAGTAAAACAGATCAGGCCTACTTTGCTGCTTCAGAGAATGGATGGAGCAATGACAAATATGGATTAATATAGTTAAAATCTGTCTTTAACTGCCATATGAAAGAGAAAGCAGGGCACACATGGTAGCTTCTTATATTAGATGGCCATTCTTCTCATATTAATATGTCATTCATCAATTACACCAAATGGAATTGAATTCTGCTTGCAGTCCTTCCTCCCCACTCTACACACTGATTACAACCACTAGATCTCAGGATATTTGGCTCATTGGCAAAAGCATATTCACAACAGTTGAATGAGAATATGTGCACTACATTGGGCCTCATTCATACAACTAAGTGGCATTTTTGGTGTTTATTCAAGGCTGCATGGGAGGAGGCTGTTACACCTGCAAATATAGCTGTGGCATTTGAGGCTGCTGGCATCCACCCAGTTAACCCATGCTGTGTTCTTGGCCAAATTGAATGCCCAAAAACACCTGCAGAGCTTGCCAATCCAACTCCTACAACTATATGAGGGTGGAGAGGCCTTATGAAGCAGGTTAACTGCTCTAATTGCTGGCTTTCATATAATCTTCAATGACTTGTTCACAGTGGGGAGAGGATAGCACTTGACAGAGAGATTCTCACTATAGAAAATCAAAATCTCCAGTGGGCATTAAATGATGAATGAAAATGATGAAAGTGTGGCAAGGCTATGGGCCTATATGATTCATTAAATCCTTTCATGGTGCAGTTCTTCTCACCATCCAAGGTTCAGGCTGCTCACGAGCATGTTGCAGCTGTGGAAGCCAAAAAAACAGATTCATGGGCCCATAAGGATGATGCCTGCCTGCAATGTGCAATTTTGAAGAAGTAGAAGGATATTGCTGCTGCCAAACAGAGAGCTCAATGTGAGCAGGCCCATAGAGAGGCCACCCAGTGCCATGAAGATGAAAAAGCCACAAGAGCTGCTCAGTACCAGATTGATGCTGAGATATGGGCTGCTAAGTACCTCCAGCAGCAAAAAGAGAAGGAAGAATGTGCTGCAAAATGCCTACAGGCACATTTAAATCAACAGATGGGCAGCTTGCAGTCAAAATAGCCTGTGGAACTGGCAAATATAGCCTCAATCAACCCTCCAGGCCCTATACAACCTTCCCAAAACAGTAATAAGATCAATATGGACCCCCTCTAACAGGATTCCTCCATTCCTTTACCTTTTCCTTGTGTACCAGTCTCAGAATGCTCACCCATTCCCAATCCACCTACCTCTCATTTCAGATGGCACCTCAGGCCCAACAATCATTTTTTGGATTAACCATACAGTTTTCTATGTAATATCCTGCATGTATTTTTAATGTTTAATTTTTAATATGAATATTTAATCGCGTTGTTGAGAAATTGTTAAAAATACACAGCCATTCATGGCGGAATCAGGTGTTTGTTGGGTGGGAGTATTTGTTGTGTGATTCCAAAGGTGTCTGATTGTGTGAAAACTATGGAAAAGATTGTGTGATTATATACAATGAGATAGGTGAAGCCATAGTACAAAAAGGGGTGTAGTATGTAGTAGTGCCAGGCAGCATGATAGGGCTACATATGATCATGTGAACTGGTCATGTGATCCTGAAAACCACATCCTTTCCTACCAAACTTGACTTCACCCCAAAGGTAGTCACCTGAGGCAGAATCACACAATTCACCAATCATGCTAACCCAATTCAGCCACAACACTGGGCAACCAACCCCCCTCACATAAAACAAAACATCATACCACCCCATCTCTTAAGAAAAACAACTTCTCAATCACCTCTCTCTCAATCACCTCCCCCCTCACACAACACCCATTCTCATGTCTCACAATCACATACATGCTCATTAAACTCACCCCATACAAAGATGCCTGTCCCTATAAAGTGCTAACTATCCACCAGCCCCACTGCAGGTCCATCTTCATGATGCCAGCAAACTTGTGCAGGATCCTACACCAGTCTCCCACATTCTCACAGTTCATCAGACATCCTGACTGGTACATTGCCTCTCCCCCTGGCTCTGGGGTTCTATAATGAATATGAACACTTACCAGGTCCTGCATTCACCCAAGTCATACTCAAGGCACATTCCCCTCTCAACAATGGTATCATCCTACAGTCCTGGCTAGTTCATCAAGCCCACAAAATTAGCAATCTGAACTTACAGGACTCCACTGACACAGCTATTATCCACATACTCCA
This sequence comes from Emmonsiellopsis sp. PD_33, assembly GCA_032988165.1. NCBI lineage: Eukaryota > Fungi > Ascomycota > Eurotiomycetes > Onygenales > Ajellomycetaceae > Emmonsiellopsis > Emmonsiellopsis sp. PD_33. The sequence continues at coordinate 145,240 of JANTQF010000034.1, forward strand.
TGAGATTCACAATCAGCTCTCCAACCACAAGGGCATCACTGAGTTGGACAACCTGCACACAGTTACAGGCAAAGATGTTAATTATGATCATAAAAGCCTCTTTTCTTTCCCCAACAATCCTGAAGAGAGTTCCCCAGGTAATGTTGATCTCCATAAGTTGCACAGTCCATCCTTCCTCTAGTAGCATCTTGCTAACACTTATTAGGCACAATCCTACAGGATCACCAGATCAAAGGAGCCCTAGAGGCAAACCTTGCTCCCTCTCATGCAACCTGCAGTTACTTGCCTCAGTCCCAGGCCCCTCACCCTGAGTCTCCTCTCCTCCACTCTCATGTGCCCCTAACTCCTCTGACCATGAAAACTCCCATTCCTACTCACACAACAACCACCCCTGTCTGCATGTTCCCTGTTGACAACTAGCCCAATCATTACCTGCCTGAACATTTAACTTCCCTGAACCTCCACTCTCTCTGCATTTCAACAAAAGACTGGAACCACTATGTGTCATATAATACCCAATACTTCCACAGTCAGGCAATCACTGCCCCCACCTATCATCACTGGTATTTGGAGTGAGATAGGGACTTGCATGATCACAAGAACAACAGCAAGTTCATGAAGCATGGCATCTAGGTGTGCAGACTCCTCTCATCTGGCCACCCAGTCTGGGAGACAATCCTCACACTCCTAAAGGCCAATAGCTTACTGTCTTTTGAGAATGTCTTCTTTCATCTGCCCTCAAGCCTCAGCAAGTCTTTCAGTTCAGCCCCTGTGTGCACCTTGCAATGGCTCCTGGATGATGGCCTCATCCTTCATCAAAAGCCAATCAAACTGTTGGGCCCAAATCACACAGCAATTCTTATTTACACACACAGCAAGGAGGTAGTCACTTCTTGCATAAATCAGTGCAGGGAGAGCCTAGACTCATTCCCACAGTATATCATCCCTCTGCCCAGCACTGTGACATACTTCACCTGCACCTATTGCCTCTGGAATAGCCAGGCAAGCAAGTGCACTTTCTGTATGACCCCCCTCTCATGACACTTACTAATCATACTAATGAAGAATAGATGGCTATGAGAAGGAGATTGAGGAGCATCATTTCTTCAGCATGCACTCAGCTGCCCCCAATTTCATCACCAAACACATGAACCTCCTTACAGATAATAAGGATTCTGCAGTCACTGAGCCCTCAGAGATCAATAAGGGTCATTCACTCAATCCAGTGCCTGAGTCCCCAGTTCAAACCTTTTAGCTTAGAGTTGAGTCCATCACACACACTCTAGCCCATTCATCCACATCATCTACCCCTGCCCCTATCATGACCCACTGCACCATCCCCAGCCCCTGTGCAACAGACCTGGGTTCACCCAAAGAAATCTGCTGTGAGTCTACCACCCCCCTGGCCTCCATGCCACCTCCCTCAACATCCTCACCTGCTGTTATGATGCCCTCCTGCAGAACTTCACAGAACAAGTACATCATTCTGTTCAAGCACCTGCCTACTAATAATGTGCAGAAGGTCACTCATGCTCTGACTGAGGCAGAGAGCATTATTCACACACTCAAGCATCATCACAAGATTCTCAAGGCCCCCAAGCTTTAGGCTCACACAGCCCTACTTCCCACCCAAAACAAAAAAAAAAAATTTTTCTATGATTTCAAAATCCTTGTTCATTTTTCATGCATGTAGTTAGATTTTTGGGGAATAGCCCTTACAGCCCTACAGTCTAAAAATATGAGACCATGTTTTCCAGCTTTTCCTTCCTAACTCATGCAACTTCTACTAACCATTTGAAAAGAACACCACACCTGTACAAAGGAAATTGCAGGAACAAAACAATAGCAAAAATGACTAGATTCAGCAGAGAGCATACATTCTCATGTCTGTCCCCTGCCCCACACAATTATACTGTCACACAACTCTACCAGTTCAAATCACTACAATGAACAGTCCTGAGAAGCTAACTTTACCTGACTCTCAGATGTCCCCTTGAGCTTTATCAGCTTGATCCAGCACATCTGCTAATACTTCCAAAGATTCATCCTCCATCAATTCTATGGACAAACTAATATAGACAGTTGAATCCCTCTCTGGATCCCATTTTCTGCAACCCAACCCACATGCAAGTTGATTACATTTTTCTTTTTATTTTTTCTGGCCTCCCCTCTAGCACTGACAGCATCTGAGGATCATGTAGCCTACTATCATTTCATTGCTTATCAGTTCACATGGGCATCCTGCAGCTTCCAAGGCCTCCCATTCCTTTTGTGTGATAGTCAAAAGTTCCAAGTAAGTGATGTTGTCTGGTTCATACACATTGATGATTTCTCTAACTTTCAAGGGCTTCTCAATCATGATGCCCTTTTTCTTTAGTGCAGATGAAATTACTGTGGATGATCATAATCCCTCAGGATTGTCCATTTCAGCCTCCACCAGTCATGAGCCATTGATGAGATGTTGTAGGACTTGGCCCCCTGGTTCCTCAAGTGTGTACATGCCAAGCAGGTGAGCTTTTATCACCTGATACAGCCCAAACCACCTTGGCTGAAATTTTTCAGGCCCCTCATTTTGGATGAGGACTCATTGTCCTTCCTTGATGTTACTCTTCATCACAAGAGAATTCCTGATTCTTTTCAAATAGATTGCACAATTGAGCAGCAACTTGTTTGCCTGAGCCCACATGTTTGTAATAGCTTTTATCCTTGACTTGGCATCATCTATCACCAGATTCTCCCCCACCAAATCAGATGCATCCTCTGGGATGCAAGGTTGCAGGCCATACAAAAGATAGAACAGTGAGTACTTCATGACTGAGTGTTGATAAACCCACATCATAAAAAGCATTTGCAGAAGATACTTATCCTACAACCTCATTGATTTCCCCATGAGATATTTCATTAGCATCTGACCCAGGATCCCATTCAGTCTCTCCACCTTTCCATTAGTACACAGGTGGTAAGGCATTATCATGCAGTGCTTTGTCTGCAGTTGCACCACAAAGTACCTGACACTTCCTCCCACTAGATTCACCCCATTGTCCATTAGGATCTCTCACAGCATGCCATAGTTCATATAAATGTCTTCATGCAAAAACCAGGCAACCATCTCCTCCATCACATCAGGAACAGCTTTCATCAGAGGCCAGCCAGTCACATAGTCAATGGCTATGATAATCCAGCAGTTCCCATTCAGCATGCAAGGAAGAATGCCAATGAGATTAATCCCCCAACATTCAAAAGGCTGAATTGTGTTACTAACCTGATGCTGCACTTCCTCATGCTCCAGCCCTAGCTTAGAGCCCCATGTCACCTGGCAGTTCAGATACTACTTCACAAAATCTTGGACATCATTCTCCATGCCCAGCCAGTAGGCACACATTTGCAAGACACCTAGCAGGCCAGGGCTCCCAAGATATCCAAACTCACAGTGTAATCAGGTGACTAAGTCTCAGTGGAATGGAGGCTCAAGATAGGGAGCCTCAGCATAACCAAGGTCATGATACAGCACAATATCATCCTCCAATTTTCCCAGCTTCATGAGACCACACATTTTCTCAATGACACACACAAGCTTTAGGTCCTTCAGTTTTTCATTTGCACTAAGTCTTTTAAGTATAGCCTCATACCATTCTGTTTCATCTAAACTCTCAATGGCATTCAGGATGATCTCTCCTTGTGCAAGGTTTGCAGGACCCTCTCCCATGAAGTCAGGTCTATGATTGATGGCATCAGGAATAACCACTTCTGTCCCCTTGTAATATTTGAGGAGGATGTCATATTCTTGGAACTCAGATACCCATCATGCAAGACACTTCAATGGATGTTTCATGGTATAAAGGTATGTGAGGCTCTTGTGATCTGTGACCACTGTTGTCTGCCAATTGTTTTCAATATATCAGTGCCATATGCACAGTGTGTGTCATATCACAAGAAGTTCTTTCTTATGTACTAAATAGTTCAGTTCAGTGCCCAAGAGCTTTCACCCATCATACACAACTGGGTGGAGTTTCCCATTCAGGCCTTCTTGCAACAGGGTGCACCCAATCACCCACTCAGAGGCATCAGTCTCAATCATGAAAGCTTTTGTCCAGTCCAGCTGTATGAGGACAGGTGAGGTTGTCATACACTCACACAGCCTGATGAAGGCTTCCTCACACAACATATTTCAGACTATTAATTAAAATTTCTTCTTGTGCAATAGCTCATCTGTTTCCTTCAGCAGATCCAACAGAGGGGCTGCCAGAGCAGCAAACCCCTTCACAAAGCAACAATAATATGACACAAGGCCCAAGAACTGCCTGATATGATGGATGTTCCACAGCCTCAGCCAATTCAAAATCACTTCAATTTTCTCAGGCAAGGGTCTGATCTTCCCTCCCCTGATAATGTGGCCCACAAACTCCATTTCCTGTGTCCTAAATTAACATTTTGAGGGTTTTGCATAGAGCTCATGTGCCTTCAGCATCAAGAGAACATACTTGACATGTTTGAGATGCTCTTCATATGAGTTGGAAAAGACCAGGATGTCATCCAAATATACCAGACACCAGTGGCTGTTTCCTTCTTGCAGGACAGTATTCATCATCATCTGAAATGTGGTGGGCACATTTGTGAGACCCATCAGTAGCACAGTCCACTCAAATTTACCCCATTGGGTATTAAAGGTGGTCTTCAGAATAGATATCTCTCCCACACAAACTTGGTAGAAGCCAGACAAAAGGTCAATCTTCATGAGATATTTTATGTCACCCACAGTGTCAAGCTGCTGTTGAATTCACAGGAGGGGATAGCTGTTCTTTTCCATGACCAAGTTGAGTGCCTAATAGTCAATACACATGCACCATTTGCCATGGGGTTTCTTTGCAAAAAGCACCAGAAACCCCCACAGACTTGAGGAGGGTCATATAAGGCCCTGTTTCAGCAGTTCTTCAATCTGCCATTGCTGTTCCTCCAAATGCACCTGCAAGAGAGGATACACATTAATGTTAATCAATCACAAGTCCTTGATGTCAATCTCATGAATGAATTCTCATTCAGGCAGTAACTTCAGCAGCAAGGCAGTTCAGAAGACATCACTGTATTTGGATAGCAGGGCTTTCATACATTTCTCCTCCCTAGAATCAATTGGCACAGGTGGTTTCTTAGGTTCATCCTTTTGCTGCACAACATACAACATCATCTCTGCATGGCCCTTATAGCCCATTCAATGTATCTGATGGGACATCATGAGATTGAGGTCTTCAACCTGAGGAGCACCAAATGTGTGTCACATATCATGAGGAAGAATTTTGTGAACCTTTTTCTTCCTATTAGTTAGCCTCATGCAGCACATCACCCAATTGATGTTCAGGTTAAATTGTTTGAATCAATTCAATCCTAAGATGAGATCATATTCAACATTAGCAAGCTCACATGCCCAGATCCAACAGGACCATCCCCCAAAGTGCAGGGGGAATTTGATTTGGGTGGGCAAGAGGATTCATTTTTTATCCAGAAGTTTTACCCACTTGGGGTCCTCCACGCGCAAGGCCTCCAGTAATTGGCATGAGATATGATCTCTGATGTAGACCATGGAAGCACCTGTATCAGCTAGTGCTCAGATGAGCACCATACAGTCAGTTCTGATAAGGCCTGAATATGTTAGTAACCCCCCTCCAACTGCATTCAAGTGTTCCTCCAACTTGTCAACTTCCTTCCCCAATTCCATCAGTCATTATCCCACATTTGTGGGGTCCAGCAGATCATGCAGGTCCTTCAGTTCAGGAACCTGCAAGGCTTTCCACAATCAATTAGTGAGCACCCCAGGACTTACTGATCCTGCAAGTTTTTTGCTTCCTTGTTCTTAGGATTTATGGGGTAAGTCTGGATGCTGTGGTTCAGGTGACTGCAATGAAAACAGGCTTTGTGCCTCTTGCACCATGGTTTCCAGGCTTGGCTGTTCTTCTTTGAAGGATTCAGAGCTTCAATGATTGCATTAAGATTGATATCTATAGCATCAAGATCATGTGGTGCTGCTGCAGGAGTGTGTGTGTTCCTGGAAGTGTAGTTCACTGAATTTAAGTACTTCAGGGCAGTTTCCCAACAAAAAAGGACATCATAGGCTTCCTGAACAGTCTTCAGGTGAACATCCAAATGATTCCATTCACTTTTCATGACATTAGATGCAAACATGATAAAGAAATCCAGTAGGTTCTGAGGTGGGAGTTATAGGGTCACCTCATTGTATAGCCTATTGAAATCAGCATAGTACAACATCAGGTCCTTGGTTTGGTAAAGATCCATGAATCATTTATTGCACTTCACATTAGCATTCAGTTCTTCAAAGTTCCTAATGACCCAGTGTGCAAAATCCTCCTACATCTTAGAAAGGGAGTAGTTGAGTGGATCATCCAAATAGAGTTTCTCAAGGCTCTTCCAAAGGTTTTTAGCACTCCCACAAAGCAAGTCAGTGCCCCTAAAGGCCTTCTGACAACTCATAGGGTTCTTTCCTGTGAGCTCCCACTCATTCTGAAAGTGAGCTTCCATCTTGACAACCCATTGCACAGCTGTGTCATCCTTACACAGCCCATCATACATTGGGGGTTTTACTATCTCAGACATTTTGATATACCCTGAAGCAGGTGGTTCATTCCCCCAATCATCATCCCTTTACTCAGCCATTCACCCCAATGGTAGATCATGTTTGGTTGGAGTGCTGATGCCTGGCATAAGGATGGTTAGTTCATTGATAATTCATGTGGACAGAAAGGGACTGTTGGATCATTCCCTTGCCTGATGTTGGAGATTGGAGATCTGGTCATGCAGGATCAATTCTGAGTTCACCCAATTTTAGTGTGCATTGGTGAGTTCCTCCTTAAGAGCATTGTTCTGAATTCAGATGTTATGCAAATCATCCACTAACTTCATAATGGATTCCTTGTTCACCTGAATGGATTGCATGTTCTCATGACAGACAGCATCCCTCATCTGCTCAGTTGCAGCCTTGCAGTTGTGCAAGATGGCTTGAAGGATGCTGTCCTGGGCTCCTGAGACTTCATCAGCAGGGATCAGGTGAAGCATCCATTGGATGACATCTCACAGTTCAGGCAATAGTTGGCAGACATCATCAGGGCCCTGGTCATGGGCTCCAATGGAGGTATCCTGTAGTTCAGGATTCATTGTTGCATCACAAGAGGTTTTCAGCTCATAGGAAGGTAAGGAAGATTCTTGTAGGAAGGGTTTGAGGATGTTGCTTTTGTCTCTCATCCCAGTGGACATTTTTGAGAGTTTTATATTCATGTGATAGGGGGTGTAGCCTTCTCCAGAATCACTGGCTACCCCTCTCTCATCTCAGGAAATCACTAAGGTTGCCATCACTTATGCACAACCACATTGTTCATCTGAGGTCAGGTTGCATGACCTTGCATCCAGCTACATGGCATCCACATTCCATCTTGCAAGGGTGTTTTCTGGCAAATCTCAGGTGATTTTATAGGACCATCTGACATGGCACAATGAGCTATCTCATCAGTGGAAAGCCACATTGCTCAGCCATATGAACAGCCAGCATTTAGACATGCTACCAGATGTGATTCCAAAGGTGTCTGATTGTGTGAAAACTATGGAAAAGATTGTGTGATTATATACAATGAGATAGGTGAAGTCATAGTACAAAAAGGGGTGTAGTATGTAGTAGCACCAGGCAGTGCAATAGGGCTACATATGATCATGTGAACTGGTCACGTGATCCTGAAAACCACAGTTGGGTGGGAAATCATATTACTATACTTAAAAAACATTAGCACATTACATTCAAGTTTGAAGCTAAATTATTATCAACTCAGCTCTTTCAAAATTATCAACAAGTAAGGAAAATAAGCATACAAACTGAAACTTATATTATAATATAAAGATATACATCTCATTTTTCATGTCTCATTACTTGAACTGTACCACACATGGCACAGTGAAATCTCAGAGGCCAAATCAATGATAATAGATGGAGTTAAGAAGTTCAAAATTAAAGAGATTCTAAGGAAGTATAACTATTTTAATAGCTAGTAGTACCTTATGCACTGGAAAAATATAATAAAGGTAGAGAATTCCTGGGAGAACATAGAAAATCTTGAGAATGCATAGGACCTAGTTGATGAGTTCAATGTGCAGTTTAGTTATAAGGTAATGAAGCTGAAGTACTATCAATCCAAGTGATAACTAGCCTGCATATAGAAAGAGAAGAAGAGGAAGAATAAGTTCCTAAAAATTAAATCTCATTATTTCATACTAATATTAAAAGCTCTAAGGGGTATAGTAGATAAAAAATAAATCAAAAAACATCAGAGAAAAATCAGAGTGCACACCACATCTAATCTAGGAGAGCAAACTATTTTCACTAAAGTTAGAATCAATCAAGCACATCAAGATGAAATAATTATACTTACATAAAGAACTAGAGTAACATCAAATAATCCATCCACCTCCTCCAACACTTTCTTATATTAAATGGCTACTTAACCCTATTACCATTAAATTTCAGGGAGTAACTGCATTGCACTAGCATACTTGGGCTTGTCTAATAGATTCTCAAAGCAATTTAATTGCTCAGCCATATTAATCAACTTCATGACATCTATATACACATTAATGGGAACCTACAGCACAGTTAGTAATTAGTTTTTTTCTTTTTAAATTAACTGTAGGAAAACTCACCATCTTACAGTAATAATGATACTGCATATACTAAGAACAGTAAGTCACACACAGATTCTTAGAAGGGTAATAAAATGCCTCTACATCAGCCTTAATGATTAAATAATAGATATACTTCCTGTATTATTTTAGTAAGTATAGACTCTTAGTAGACCTCTCCTAGTATTTATCCTTCTTCTTCTTAGCTTTCTTCTCATCATTATTATTATCATCATTCTCATCCTTATCCTCCTTATCCTCATCTTTGTCCTCATTGTTGTCATCATCCTCCAGGGCTTGTGTGGCAAGCTACACAAAATCTCCAGCTAACCAGGTGGTAGGTATCAGAGTAGCAGAAGCAGAAGTAAGATAGATCAGAATAGTGAGAAGTATAGAAGTAAATAGACAGCTAAACATGCAGAGAGGAGCAGCAGCAGCAGAAGACAGTATAGAGGCACACATAAAAGAGGGGCTATAGGAGAAGATAAAAGGAGAATCTTCACAGTAGGAGGGCATGGCCAGGAGGGAGCACAACAGAGTTTGAAGATCCTGGGGCAGAGGAGCACCACATAGAGAGATAGCCAGCCCCATAAGGAGGTTAGAAGAGGAGAGAGAGCCTAACAGCACATATCCTCTACACACATATAATAATATAGAAGTTTAGAGGATTATTTTAAATTGATATTTTTTATTTCAGACTATTAAAATACACTTGTTAGTAATTTCTATGACATGGTACCTCAATAATATAAAAAAAGTAAAGAAAAGTAGCATATTATACTCAGATAATATCATGCAGCTGTAACATACAAAAAGCAAAATAATCATCTAACTGCATAGACATGCATTTAGACTAGGTAATCTAAAAATAGAGTGCAATCAGTGTATAAAGCATTCATAAACTAGTGGAAGACATCATAGATGCTCAGACAAGAAGATATTATATTAGAGTAGATAATAAGTAGGATGATGGATCAAATCATAATACTAATATTTAATAGAGGAAATCAAAGAATACAGTAAAGTAGAGAATATATATATTTATAGTTACACACTAAATTACTCATCTACTATCACCCAGACACTCAATCATGAAAAACAAATATTAACTATGCTACATGCTAAATTATCTGGCAATAAAATCATTGATTCCTGCAATATAATTAGCCTGCAGAATATGAAACTACCTGATCACAACAGCTCAAACCTTCTATTAAGTATAATAGCCTAAATCTTCTATTAAGTATAATAGCCTGAACCTTCTATAATATATAACAGCCTGAACCTTCTATAATGTACATTACACATCAGCCTAATTCTTCAGCTACAACATGGAAAATCCATGAATCCACTGGAGGTCAGCTCCTAAAGGGGGGGGCAGTTATAACACATAAAGGAGATCATACATCACATATAGATTAACTGCACCCTCAGACCTCAGATCTCAGACCTCAGGCCCAGCAATGTGCCTGATAGTGTGCCTGGCAATGCACATATAGTGCATACTTAGTAGCTAGCTATTAATATATATACTGCACAGGTTTCTTATGAAAAGAATCAGTAAACAGTCTTATTACTATATGACCCCTACATTTAAAATATACATACATTTTTACCTGTCTATTCCCATCACACTGTTCAATAACTCATAGTCTGCCTTTTCAAATTAAAAAGCCTTTATATTTGATACCAGATATTACAGGTATATTCATTTTTTTTCCAGACTAGATTCTAGGTATTCATATAGTACCTCTAGTTCTTTAATAGAGAGATTATAGATTAGTTAATAGGAAAGTTCTTTTCTAAATATTAAATTAATTAGATGATTATATTATACATGTTTCAGAAGTAGTCCTACTACAGCTTCTGAGAAAATATCTTTATATTTATAGTAGGCTTCTAGTATTACTAGCTCCTCATCTAGAATTGCACTGAACAGAGCAATCAGTTTGTCTGCTTCCAGTTAATGTGGGTAGATAATATAAGCTATACATCCAATTCTGACCACTATATTTACCTATTTCATGATGATGATTTTAATATTATTAACATGTAGTGTATAGTATATTCAGTGTGATTTTAACCATCAGATGTCAGAATCTACAGCCTTAAGCTAGAGGAATCCTAGGATGATATTATAGCCTTTTATATTTATTACTTCAAAGTAAAAGCTCTGGTTGTAAGAGAGTCTCTTGTCATCAATTATATGTATATATATCTCATGTTAGTTATAGATTATGACTTAGTATCTGTTAATTGTACTGATCCAGCATGAATCTTCACTATCTTTTTTAAGGTACACTTTTGCTTATTTCTAGCTGATAAAATTTACTTCCATATCTAAGTTAATAAATACTCAGGCAATGACTAACCCTTAGGGGATTTCTAGCTATATCTTAATTACTATTACTTCTTTGCTGTGCCTTCATCCCATTTTATTTACTTTCAGTGCTATGACAGTGCTCAGCACTGAGGGATCTAGTTTTTTAACTCACACTTTTTCATGCACTTTTCAGGATGAAGTTCTCAGTAGTCATTAAGGATATAACCTAGTTTATCACAGTGAGAGCACTTAAGGTAAGAGGTGAACTTGAATTATAAGGATTAGCCTTTAAGTGCATAATTTAGGAATTTTTCCCTTTTAGACTCTATTTTCATCTGGGAATCAAAAGACTTCTTCTTGCACAGTGAATTTGCAGTGATTTCCTGCTTGAATAAGAATAACTTTTAGTCCTTATAATATTACTTCATTTTACATAGAAATGTCAGTATCTCTTTATAATTCTTAGGATCTCTCTTCACTAAATGCATATGAATCTAGATTTCCTCTCAGCAGCAGTTCATCAGGTTGGAACTGCACTATTCCTCCTGGATCTTATAAGGCAGGTATTTCTCCAGGTTGAGGAGATACTTGTAATGTCTGGCATTAAATATAAAGGCTTTTTGATTTGAAAAGGCAGACTATGAGTTGTTGAACAGTGTGATGGGAATAGACAGGTAAAAATGTATGTATATTTCAAATATAGAGGTCATATAGTAATAGGACTGTTTGCTGGTTCTTTTCATAAGAAACCTGTGCAGCATATATATCAATAGCTAGCTACTGAGTGCACACCATGTGCACATTGCCAGGCACACTATTAGATGCACTGCTGAGCCTGAGGTTCAAGATCTGAGATCTGAGAGCACAGTTAATCTACATGTGATGTATGGTCTCCTTTATGTGTTACATTCTACCTCCTGAGGTAAGGCTGGAGAAGGCATGTATGAATTATACTTTAAGAATAATAAAAATGAGCTTGAAATATTCAATTAGATAGAGAGTTTCCTCATCTTATTCACCATATAACTCAGGAAATGAGTTAGATTGGAATAAGTATGAAGATTGGAATGAAAACTCAGAGAATTCATTGAAGTTAGTGCCTTCCCAGCTTTATAGAATATATTCTATAGTTAAAGGATGCTTTGAAAGCCTTAATATAGAAGATATTCAACATGAGAGGTTATATTCTTAGAGAAAAACTTTGCAGAATCTAATTGATATTGATATTAGTATCTTATTAAAAGAGGAAGAAAAGAAAATGCATCTTTAAAAACTAGAGAGGATTAATAAAGATAGAGCTTTATTAATATATTCAGATGATTTAAAAAGTGAACAAGATGATATAAAAGCTGGTTTAACTTTCAAACATTCTAAAATGAACTCTGAGTATACTTTAGACTTCTGAAATCTAGAAAGAGAGTGTGAAGTCTTTAATGCAGAGCTTTTTGCAATTTAAAAGACCTTTCTTCTGACAGGAAAGATGGTTAGGAAAGATATAACTATTCAGAATGTATAGATCTTCTCTGATAGTCAAGTAGCCTTAAAGAGACTTCAAAGAAATAAGATTCATAATAGTCAAATGAATCTGGATACTATCTAAAGAGCTTTAAATCAGACTTTAAGGCTAAAATCTGATGTTCAATTTCATTTACACTGGGTCCCAGCTCATATGGGGATACAGGATAATGAAAAGGCAGATTTAGTAGCTAAGAATGTAGCTAAAAAATCATTTTCTTCAGTAAAAACTATGTTCTAGTCATTTATTAAGAGGAGAATAAAAGAGATTTGTCTTGATAAATAGATTGAGATATGGGATTCTCAGAGGAAAAGCCAGGATTATGCTGATTTAAGTCCAAAATCAAGATAGAAAGCTAGATTAATTAATTGTAAGAAGAAAATATTCTCTTCTATTATTCAATTAAAGCTTGGATATGGCTATTTCAAGTCATATCTTAAAAGGTTTAGGGATAATTCAAATGATTTATGCTCATGTGGATTGGTTAAGAATTCTTATCATTTATTAATAACTTGTTCATTATATAGTGATATAAAAGCTAAACTTCTTAAAAAGCATGAAATTAATCAAGTAAATATAGAGTTTCTATTTCAAACTGAGATAAGAATAAAGTATTTAATTGAGTTTCTTCAGGTAACTAGAATTGCTACCAGAGATTGAAGACTAGAAGTAGATGTTTAAAGAATGTTTTATATCCTATATTTATAGGGAGAGTTCTGATTTATTTTTGAACTTTTCATTCTTTTATTTTCTTTCTTATATTTTTATTTGAAGTCATTCTGACAGCTATTACAGCTATTTTCCTTAAAAAGTTTATTTATTTTATCTATTTTTACATTCTTTAGCTTTTTCTTTATTTTCTTTACACATTATCTATCTGAGATGAATGGTTTGAGAACTGTTGTTTATAAAAAATGCAGTTTTAATAGCTTCTTTATTCTGGGCTGGAATTCTGTTATTGCAAGTTATAAATTAGGCCTGTATATTAGATAGTTTGAGCTAGAAAATCCTAAGTTTATACTTAGATAGATGTCATAGTCACTGACTGCCATACACCTTAAATGAAGAATAATAATAATAATAATAATTATTATTATAGCCTCTACCTTATATTACTTCAGCTGATATAGTTTCATGATACATTTAATAATATCTTTATAAATATATATATCTTTATTAGTAGTATTTGAGGTTTCAGTTATCTGAGTATTCTCTATGAGATTATTAAGTTGCTTCTTTCTATCATTTCATGATGTTTCTAACTATATAGTATAGTTTCTAGTTGCTTATGATAGTCATCTCATTATATAGAGTACTCATAAATTTCTAGTTATTTATTATGTCACACACTGCTTGTACTTCTATATTATATAGAGTTATGACATATTAGACTACTTTCTTACTTCTCTTAGTAATATATAGTATGAGGGCCTCCATGGCAACTGTTAGAGTCTTCTTAGTAATTTTATAGCTCTTCAGTTATAGGGATGAAGTTTCATTGTGAGCCTAATAGTCATTTAAGAAAGTATTAGTATTAATAGAGTTATTATTACTAATATGTTCTTCATCATCAGTAATCTCTAGTATATTTGCTAATCTATTAGTTATAACTTAATCATCATTTTGTAGGCATTTAAGGATCTTAGCCTCTATATAATTAAATCTCTAAGCTAGGATGTACATTATAGGAAGACATCTAATATGAAAGGATTAAATTTACTTGATTTACTTCTAATAGTTCTAGTAGCAGAGATTATTTACAGTATTTATAATATTATGCTCTATTATATCTAATGAGAAGATTATAGTGTTCTGACATTCTCATTTATTTAGTAGAATATTAATTTCCTAGTTTCACATTATAGCCCTTCAGTCTTATAGGTATACATATTACTTCTTATTTATAATATACTTATCTATCTTATATTTACTTTGTATGTTTAGTGTAGCTTTCTAGCATACTTCTCTAATTATATATATATTATCATATCTGATCTTACTCTCATTAAGGTATTTTCTAGGGGAATCACACACTTTATAATTAAAATTATATGATATGTTTCAGAGGAAGATAGATTCATTTAAATGATTAATTACTTTTATATTATTCATTTTATTATTCTTATTCTATTTCTCTTTAATTTCATTAATTATTATTTTAATTTTAATTTTTAGGTGTTCCACCCACAGCTTCAGCAGGGGTTTTTTTGGCTCAGGGCCTTGAAAGTCCCAGTCTTTTCCTGGGTCTACTTGTATTTTTAGAATCAAAAATTATAAGGAATTTTCAGTGATGAAAGGTGCTGGAGTTACATTCTCTTTCTCAGTCTATCTTACTTTATAATCTTTTAGTTGGGAAACTAGTTTATTGTTATGAAGTATTTAACTGTATCTCTAGTCTTTTAGACTAATAATAATAGTTTACAGAGCTGAGACCAACATTATATTAATAATTATAATAGGAAATTTATGATATTTTATATTCATAATGAATATATTCATTTCCCAGTCTGAATAATTTAATATTTTAAATATCTATCTTACTTGCTTCTCATTAGCCTTCTCATTTAATATTCTTTATTTTCTTTTGTGTCACCAACTCTACTTGCAGAGGAGTTATTACTAATATTAAGGTTTATAAGGTTTATTATACTAATTAGAAAGTTAGTAGCTGCCTAGAGTGTTTAGCATCTCTTTCTGAGAGTTTTTACTGATATAAGAGATATATTAGTAGATTTATATTACTTTGTGATCTTAGATGTAAAGGTTTTTTTATCCTTAGCCTTCTTAACTCTATTTTTACTATTATCTTTTTTGCTGTGAGGTATCATGGTGACTTTACATCTTACAGTATAAAGATAGGTATTTAAGTATGAATTGTAATATCTGGTGTCAAATATAAAGGCTTTTTAATTCAAAAGGTAGACTATGAGTTGCTGAACAGTGTGACAGGAATAGATAGGTAAGAATGTATGTATATTTCAAACATAGAGGTCATATAGTAATAAGACTGTTTGCTGATTCTTTTCATAAGAAACCTGCACAGTATATATATTAATAGCTAGCTACTAAGTGCACATCATGTGTGCATTGCCAGGTGCACTATCAGGCACACTGCTGGGCCTGAGGTCTGAGATCTAAAGTCTAAAAGTACAGTTAATCTACATGTGATGTGTAGTCTCCTTTATGTGTTACATGAATAGATAAATATAGAGAGAAGTAGTTTTAGATAGATTATAATGAGATTCTATATGTGAGATTAGTAAAGTGTTATTAGTGAATTTACCATGATAATAGTTGTAAATGTCTATAGATTTTAAAGGCTGAATTCTTCAATACTATAAGAAGTCTCTATATTTAGTAAATATTTATTTTATATTTCATTATAAAAATAGTATTATCATAGAAAGTTCATAGCTTTCAGTAGATTCCTCAGTGAGATGAGGTCATTACATGCAGTAAATATAAATAGAATAGTAGAAGTATGTAGTAAATATATGAGTAAAATAAGATATATAAAGATGATATCTATATTAACTAGTATAATAATAGAGTGCTAAAGATTTCATGAAGTATAATACTTAATTAGGTAATAAATATTTTAATATCATATAGAGGTATAGAGTCTCTATGGTTAGTAATTTAATATTCTTCTTTATAATTTATATTTTGTAAATATCAAAGCACTTTTGAGTTTCTTTTAGGTTTTTTAAATAGCTAGGCTACTACCTTTATAGGGCAGCCTTATTAATGTGTATTTAATAGTAATATAGATTTCTATCAGTCATACTCATATTATTATATAAGCTTCTTCATATTTTAGAGAGTATGCTCAGAATACTATCTATCTTCCTCTAAACTATAGTCCTTCCATCTTATGAGATATTTAATCTTATTATCACATTTAAAAGTTCTTATTTACTTTATTATTATTTTTTTTATTTCATATAATTTCCATTCATCTGAATCTTCTTTCATTATAATAGAACTCAGTATTAGCAGAGTGCACCTAAAGAGGTCTTCCTCTCATAAGATAAGTTTCAAGTGGGTAATGAATATCATGAGGTATATGCAGAAATATACTGAGAGGTTCAGAAGGTAAATAAGACTATTAACTTGATAGTAAATTATGAAAGAGTCTGTATATTAAGAGGTAAACTTACTATAAGTTTAGAGTAGTGATGTATTGTAGTTTTCAGGATCACATGATCAGCTCATGTGATTATATATAGCCTTATTATACTGCCTAGTGCTACTACATACTACACCCCTTTTTATACTATGATCTTACCTATTTTATTATATATAATTACACAATCTTTTCTATAACTTTCATACAATCAGACACCTTCAGAATCACATCTAGTAGTATATTTAAATGCTAACTATTCATACAGCTAAGCAACATAGCTTTCTACCAATAAAATAGCTCATTATGCTATGTAGCCAGATGTAAGATCATGCAACCTAACCCTAGATAAATAATGTAATTATATATAAGTAATAGTAACCTTAATGATTTCCTGAGATAAGAGAGGAGTAGCTAGTGATTCTGAAGAAGGTTATATTCCTCATCACATGAATATAAAAATCTCAAAAATGTTTACTAGGATAAGAGATAAAAGTAACATTCTCAAACCTTTTCTATTATCAATCCTCATCTAAAACTCTTTTTGTATAACTCCAATCATGAACTTCATTATACAGAACATCTTCTTAGAAGTATAAGATTAAGGCTTCAATGACATTCAGCAACTCTTGCTTGATTTATGTGAGATTATGTAAAGAATGCTCAATCTGATCCCCTGAGAATGACAGATAGAGGCCTATAATAGAGTTCTTCAGGTAATATTACAAGATTAAGAGATAGTTGCCAACTAGATGTAGGATACTATCTGCCTTGAGAATGCTCAAGCTCTTCAGGTGAATAAGAAAGCTGTCATTAAATTAGCAGATGAACTGTATAGAGTTCAGAATCTAAACAGCACTTTGAAAAGTAATTTCATAATAATGTATCTTGTGAAGGCTGAATCTAAATTAGCATTATATAAATAGATTACTAATTTATAATACTAAATATATAAATACTCTTACAGCTTCTTTCTGATGATTTAAAATACTAATGTGCCTTCCATCTTCACCTTCAGCCTTAGCATGCCAGTTGAATCTGACATTCCTCAGTGCATGTTATATAGAGGAGACAATTCTGATGACAACCAGCTGGCTGCAGAGTATATTAAAACCTTGAAAATAGAAAAACCTCTAATATATGATGAGAATTATATGAATGATGTGATAGCTTGTTAGATTATCAAAATAAAAGCATACTTCAGAAATGAGAGAAAGCTCACAGGAAAGAACCCTATAAGCTAGTAGAAGGCCTTTTAGAGAGCAAACCTACTTTATAAGAATATTAAGAACTTATGAAAGAGTTTGAAGAAACTTTACTTGAATGATCTTATTACTCATTTCCTTCTGAAAATGTAGGAAGTATAATGTGCAAAGGAGACTACACATCACACATAGATCAACTGTGCTCTCAGATTTTGAATCTCAGACCTCAGGCCCAGCAGTGTGCCTGACAGTGCACCTGGCAATGTGCATGTAATGCACACTTAGTAGCTAGCTATTGATATATATACTGCACAGGTTTCTTATGAAAAGAACCAGCAAATAGTCCTATTATTATATGACCTCTATATTTAAAATATACATACATTTTTATCTGTCTATTCCTGTCACACTATTCAACAACTCATAGTCCACCTTTTCAAATTAAAAAGCCTTTATATTCAATGCCAGACATTACAGTTCTATTTGCTCACCCCTGAGTAAATAGTCCATTAGAAATAGATAAACAACAGCAAGATAGCTCATGAAAAGACTGTAAATAACTGCAGAAGAACCCCTCAAGTGCATACTAACCTCTCTATGTAATAAGGGATCAGTAATGATGAACTATAACTCAAACCTCTACAAGATCCTCTGCAGGATTCTCCACAGAAATCTGACTACAAATCAACTATAGATAATGAAGGGTCAGATGATGAAAACCTGCACCTGCCTGCTATATAGCTATATATAATTGAAGAATGCATCAAAGAACTATAGATGCAATGAAAAATTTAAAAGGCAGAATACATCATGAAGGTACTGGAGAACTAGCTAGTATAAGATGAATTATTAGATTAAGAGGTAGCTGTGCTGATTGTGCAGGAGAAAATCATGACTCAAAATTAAATCTTAAAAAGGCCTTATACAGAAATAACCTAGTTACCCTACTGAACTACCTATTTAAAGGTTGATACCTCCTCCAAATATCAAGAGAAAAGTATGTTAGAGCTTGAGAACTTCATCATCTGAACTGAAATGAAATTCAAACATAATAAAGACTATTATGCTGTTGAAAAACACTACATTCAGAATACTATATAGAAGCTCATCATGAAACCTCTCTACTAATAGAATATTTTCTATAAGAATTACAAAGTAAATCTGAAGAATTCATTACTCATCTAGGAAGACCTCTATATGTAATTACAACTATACCTTATAAATCTAGATGCACTCCAACAGTAATTAATTAAGAGATATATAAATGTATAATAATAGAACAATCAATTCATCTGAGATTTCATTAAGTATCTTCTCAATCTAGAGAAATATCTGCTCTATAAGATCCAGAAGGAATAGCATAGTTCTAACCTGATGAACTGCTACTAAGAGGAAATTCAAATTCATGCACATCTAGTAAAAGAAGACCTTAAGGATTACAAAGAGATATTAGTATTTCTATGCAAGATGAAGTAGCATTATAAGAACTAAAAACTATTCTCATTCAAGTAGGAAATCACTGCAAATCCACTGCATAAGAAGAAGTCTTTTGATTTCCAGATAAAAATAGAGTCTAAAAGGGAAAAATCTCTGAATCACACACTTAGAGGCTAATCCTCACAATCTAAGTTTACTCCTCACCTTAAGTGCTCTTACTGCAACAAATCAGGTCATATTTCTAATAACTACTAGGAACTTCATCCTGAAAAGCATATGAAGAAGCATAAGTTAAAAAACTAGATCTCTTAGTGCTAAATACTGCTATAGTACTGAGAGTGAACAAGATGAGATAGAGGCACAGCAAAGAAATGATAGCAATCAAGATATAGCTAGAAACCCCCTAAGGGTTAGTTATTACCTAGGTACTTATTAACTAAGGCATAGAAGCAAATTTTATCAGCCAGAAATAAATAAAAATACATTTTGAAAAAGATAGTGAAGATTCATGCTGAATCAGTATAATTAATGGATATTAAATTATAATTTATAATTAATATGAGATGTATGTACATGCAATTAATAATAAAGAACTCTCTTGCAACTAGAGCTTTCATTTTAAAGTAGTAGATATGAAAGACTACAATGTCATTCTGAAATTTCCCTGACTTAAAACTGTGAATCTCAATATCTAATGATTAAAATCACACTAAATATACTACATACTATATATCAATAACATTAAGATCATCACCATGAAACAGATGGATGCAGTAGTTAGAATTGAATGTATAGCTTATATTATCTACTCATATTAACTGAAAGGGGATAAACTGATTGCTCTGTTCAGCATAGTTCTAGATAGAAAGCTAGTAATATTAGAAGCTTACTATAAATATAAAGATATTTTCTTAGAAGCTGCAGCAGAATTACTTCTAAAACATGCACAACATGATTATCTAATTAATTTAATATCTGAAAAAAAATCTCTTTACCAATCAATCTATAATCTCTCCATCAAAGAACTAAAGGTGCTACATAAATATCTGAAATCTAGTCTGAAAAAAGAATGGATATATCTATTAAAAAGCCCTGTAAATGTACTAATATTTTTTATCCTAAAAAAAGATAGAATTATATACCTTTATATAGACTACTATAAGCTCAACACTATTAGTATAAAGAATTAATATCCTCTCCTCTTAATCAGCAAAATAATTAATAGACTGGCTAGTATAAAGGTCTACTCACAGTTAGATCTCTGCAATGTATATCACCAACTATGCATACATAAAGATGATAAGTGGAAAATAGCTTTTCAAACACACTATAGCTATTTTAAATATTAAGTGATTCTCTTTGAACTCATAAATATATCAGTAACATTCTAATCCTATATCAATAAGACTCTGAGTAATCTTCTAGATATCTGTTGTATTATCTACCTGGATGATATTATCATCTACTTAAACTTGAAGAAAGAGCATTATAAGTATGTGTGCATGATACTGAAACATCTACACACCTATAAATTGTATGTAAAACTTAGTAAATGTATATTCTACATGAATTACATTAATTTCCTTAGCTTTATAATCAGTATAAATAGCATCAAAATAGAATAGAGCTAGATCAATACTATCCTCTTTTAGTTAGAATCTAAGTGCATTCATAACATCCAGATATTCCTAGAGTTTGTGAATTTTTACTACTATTTTATAGATAGATTTACAGTAAAAGCACAGCTCTTATCTACACTTACAAAAGACACAACATAGAAAGGTTAGAATCAAAAGATGATCCTTCTTGATACTAATGCACAGAAAGCTTTTCAAGAGCTAAAAAGTACATTTATAAAGGCCCTAATTCTTATGCACTTCAATTCAGATTGGAAACTCCAGATAGAGCTAGATGTATCAGATTTCACACTAGGTGTGATTCTCTTGTAGTTAAATCTAAATGATAAATAATAGCATCTAATTGCATATTATTCACAAGGCTTATTATTAGTAGAGTATAACTACAGTACATATAATTAGGAACTCCTCACTATCCTTATAGTATTTAAGTAATAGTACTACTACCTGCATGGTACATATTTCTCTATAATAGTTTTATCTGACTATACTAATTTATAACATTTCATGATAATAATAGAATTAGTTGGACATCAGATATAATGAATGGAAACACTCTCTACATTTAACTTTATCATTAAGTATCATTTAGGAATAAAGAATCCCACAGATGTGCCTAGTCATCACCCTGACTATAAAGAGAATGTTTTAAGGTAAATATTATTACTAATAATTTAAGAAAAGCTTCTTTGAGGAATGTTTTAAACATCAGATATAGATATACAGACACAGTTAGAAGACCTCAGTCAGTAAATAATCAACATGATAGCACATTTAAAACTATCAAATAATAAGGAAAATGTAATTTATATTGGTGCACTTACTTTCTGTGCATATTAAAATGTGTGTGCAGATGAGAGACATATTACTAGTAATATAAAAAGGCTAGCTCATCTAATACTATAGATATTAATTAATATGATCATAGAATCTAATATAGCCTATAAATCCTCTCTCACTGAACTCATTATAGAATTTCTGCACTACATGTAAGCTCAGAACACTGAGCACACTGAGGTACATAAAAGGATGAAAGTAGGTAAAATAGATGAAACTAAGTACTCAAATTAGATAACTAATTAAAATGATCTACTTCATCATAAAGGTTACATTTCTATCCCTATAGATCAAGTAATAAGAGATAAGATTATGAAATTAAATTATAATGATCCTCAAGAGGGACATTTTAGTATTAAGTGCACTTTTAAGTGTGTCTGGAGGAAATACTTTTAATGTGATATAATAATAAATGTTTGAGAATATGTGTGTACCTATAATATCTACTAATAGGTTAAGATGCACTATCATAAGAAATATGATCAATTAGAATTACTTTCTATTCTTACCTTTTCTTTTAAAATGATGATAATGGATTTCATTATCAAACTTCTATCATTCAAGTAGAATAGTAAGATCTATGATTCAATCATAGTATTTATAAATAAATTAATTAAGTATGTAGTTTATAAATTAGTTAATGAAGGTATAAGTGCACCAGAGCTTGCAAACCTAATATTTGATATCTTCACTGGATTTTTTAATTACCTGTACTATTAGATAACAGACTGTGCTGAAATATTCAGCTCCAGCAAATACTAATCAACACTCTACTACCTTCTAAAAGTATACTAACAGTTAATAACTGTGTTCCACCCTTAAATAGATAGCTAAATCAAGAGGCAGAATTAGATGCTTAAGTACTACCTGCATATCTATTACAACTTTTACCAGGATGACTGAGCTAGATAGTTGCTGCTAGTGCAGTTCTCCTACAACACCTCTATACATAGTATTCTCAAGATGTCTCCTATAGAAGTACTAATAGGTTTTTAACCTGAATTGCATTTAGATGTTGAATTAGACATCAATATAGAGAGAGGAGAAGTGCAGAAGGCAACAGAATATATATACTATATAAAAGAAATATAGAACAACCTGTAAGAATCTCTTCTGAAGGTCTAGAAAACACAGAAGAAATATTATGACTAATATCACAAGGAGAAGTATTTTGTAGTTGAGGACTAAGTCATACTGCACTCAAAAAACATTAGTATATTATATTTAAGTTTAAAGTTAAATCATTATCAATTCAGCCCTTTCAAAATCATTAATATGTGGGGAAAATAGACATACAAATTGAAACTTATATCATAATATAAAGATATACATCTCATTTTTCATATCTCATTGCTTAAATCATACCATGCATGGCATGGCAAAATCCCAGAGGCCAAATTAATAATAATAGATGGAGTCAAGAAGTTCAAAGTTGAAGAGATCTTAAGGAAGTACAATTATTTTAATAGCTAATAGTATCTTGTGTGCTGGAAAAATACAATAAAGATAGAGAATTCCTAGAAGAACATAGAAAACCTTGAGAATGCATAGAATTTAATTGATAAGTTCAATGCACAGTTTAGTCATAAAGTAATAAAGCTGAAGTGCTATTAACCCAAATAATAACTAGCCTACATATAGAAAGGAGAGAAGAGGAAGAATAAGTTTCTGAAAATCAAATCTCATTATTTCATATTAATATTAAAAGTCCTGAGGAGCACAGTAGATAAAAAACAAATCAAAAAACACCAGAGAAAACCTGAAGCACACACCACATCTAGCCCAGGAAGGTAGATTATTTCCATTAAAGTCAGAATCAATCAAGTACATTAAGACAGAATAATTATACTTACATAAAGAATCAAGACAACATCAAATAATCCTTCTATCTCCTCTAACACTTTCTTATATTAAATAGCTGCTTGACTCTATTACTACTAAATCTCAGAGAGCAACTATATTACATCAGTATATTTAGACTTATCTAATAGATTCTTAAAGTAATTTAATTACTTAGCTGTGTTGATCAACTTCATGGCATCTACATACATATTAATGGGAACCTATAGTGTAGTTAGTAATTAGTTTTTTTTTCAAATTAACTACAGAAAAACTCACTATCTCATAGTGATAATAATACTACACACATTAAGAACAGCAAGTCACATACAGACTCTTAGAAGGATAATAAAATACCTCCACATCAGCCTTAATAGTTAGGTAGTAGACATACTCCCCACATCATTTTAGTAAGTACAGACTCTTAGTAGATCTTTCTCAGCACTTATTCTTCTTCTCTTTAGTCTTCTTCTCATCATTATTATTATTATCATTCTTATTTTTATCCTTTTTATTCTTATTCTCATTCTCATTATTACCATCATCCTCTGGGGCCTGCATGACAAGTTATATAAAATCTCTAGCTAACTAGGTAGCAGACATCAGAGCAGCAAGAGCAGAAGTAGGACAGACTAGAATAATAGAAGATATAGGAGTAAATAAATAGCTGAGCATGCAAGGAGGAGTAGCAGCAGCAAAAGACAGTATAGAGATACATACAGAAGGGAGGCCACAGGAAAAGATAAAAGAGGAATCTTCATGGCAGAAGGATATAGCCAGAGAGGAATGCAATGGAGTTTAAGAACCCTAGAGTGAGAAAGTATCATATAGAAGGGTAGCTAGCCCCATAAGGGGGTTAGAAGAAAAGAAAGAGTCTAATAGCACACATCCTCCACACACATGTAATAATGTGGGAGTTTGAGGGGCTATTTCAAATTAATATTTTTTATTTTGAACTATCAAAGTACATCTATTAGCAATTTCTATGATATGGTACCTCAACAACATGAAAGAAGCAAAGAAAAGTAGCATATTATACTCAGGTAATATCATATAACTATAATATATAAAAAGTAAAATAATTATCCAACTATATAGATGCACATTCAGACTGAGTAATCTAAAAATAGAGTGCAACTAATGTATAAAGCATTCATAAACTAGTAGAAGATATTATAGATACTCAGACAAGAAAATATTATATTAGAGTAGATAACAAGTAGGATGATAGATCAAATTGTAATGCTAACATTCAATGAAGGAAATAAAAGAACATAGTAAAGTAGAGAGTATATATATTTATAGCTGTATGCTAAATTACCCACCTATTATTACTCAGGCATCTAATCACAGAAAACAAACATTAACTGTACTACATACTAAATCATTTAACAATAAAATCACTAATTCCTACAATATGATTGACCTGTAGAATATGAAACTATCTGACCACAATAGCTTAAATCTTCTATTAAGTGTAATAGCTTAAATCTTCTATAATGCACAACAGCCTAAACCTTCTATAATGTGTATTATGTATTAGCCCAATTCTTCAGCTATGACACAGAAAATCCACAAATCTGCTGAAGGCTAGCTTCTAAAGAGAGGAGTAGTTATAACATGTAAAGAAGATCATACATCACATATAGATTAATTGCATCCTCAGATCTCAGATCTCAGACCTCAGGCTCAGCAGTGTGCCTGATAGTGTGCCTGGCAATATGCACATGGTGCACACTTAGTAGCTAGCTATTAATATATATACTGTGCAGGTTTCTTATGAAAAGAACCAGCAAACAGTTCTATTACTATATAACCCCTACATTTAAAATATACATACATTTTTACCTGTCTATTCCTGTCACACTGTTCAATGACTCATAGTCCACCTTTTCAAATCAAAAAGCCTTTATATTTGATGCTGGACATTACAGGAAGACTTTGCATGATGAGTAGTCATAAACTTTGAGAAGTCTAATACTAATATCAAGAGGAACAAGTAATTTCTGGAGCTTTACTAGATCAAAAGTTTGACTTTATACTATATGAAGTTCAACTAACTGTATAATGAGACTCCTCTCAGACTTACTACTAATAGTTTGCTGAACTTCTTTGTCATGATGATATTAGATGTCATGAAAGCTAAATAGAATTAATTGGATGTTTGCCTGATAATAATGTAAGGGGTATATGAGGTTCTTTTCTGATGAGAGATAGTGCTGAAATATTTAACCTCAGTAGGCATTACTCTCAGGAATATCCATGCCCTGGCAGTATCTCTATGTGACCCAGATGCCATGAATATTAATCTTAATGTGATTATTGAAGCTCTGAATCCTCTGAAGAAGAATAGCTAGACCTGAAAATCATAGTGTAAGAGGTATAAGGCCTGTTTTCATTGTAGTTGCCTGAATTATGGTGTCCAGACCTGCCTCATAAATCCTAAGAATAAGGAAGCAAAAAACTTGCAGGATTAGTAAGTTCTGGGGTACTTGCTAATTAATTGTAGAAAGCCTTATAGATTCTCAAATTAAAGGACCTACATGATCTGCTGAATCCTGTAAATGTGAGATGATGATTAATGGAATTAGAGAAGAAAGTTAATAAGTTAAGAGAACATTTAAATGCAGTTGAAGAGGAATTACTAATATATTTAAATCTTATGAGAACTGACTGTATAGTGCTCATTTAAACTTTAGCTAATATGAGTACTTTCATGGTCTATGTTGGAGATCATTTCTCATGCTAATTACTAGAGGCCTCATGTGTGAAGGACCCTAAGTGGGTAAAACTTCTGAATAAAAAATGAATCCTCTTGCCTGCCTGAATTAAATTCTCCCTGCACTTTAGGGGATGGTTCTGTTGGATCTGAATGTGCAAGCTTGCTAATATTAAATATAATTTTATCTTAGAATTAGATTGATTTAAATGATTTAATCTAAACATTAATTAGATAATGTGCTGCATGAGATTAACTAACAGAAAGAAAAAAATTCATGAAATTCTTCCTCATAATATATAATGTATGTTTGATGTTTCTTAGGTTGAAGATCTCAATCTCATGATATCCTATCAGATATATTAAATAGATTGTAAAGGTCATGTAGAGATAATATTATATGTTATACAACAAAAGAATGAACCTGAAAAACTGCCTGCATTAATTAATTCTAGAGAGGAGAAATGTATGAAAGCTCTGCTATCTAAGTATAGTGATATCTTCTAAACTGCCTTGCTACTAAAGTTACTACCTGAATGAGAATTTATTCATGAGATTGACATTAAGAACTTACAATTAATTAATATTAATGTGTATTCTCTTTTATAGATACATTTAGAGGAACAGCAACAGCAGATCAAAAAACTACTAAAATGAGGTCTTATATAATCTTCTTCAAGTCTGTGAGGGTTCTTAGTGCTTTTTGTAAAGAAACCTCATGGCAAATAGTATATATATATTGACTATTAGATACTCAACTTAGTCACAGAAAAGAATAGCTATCCCCTCCTGTGAATTCAACAGCAGCTTAACACTATAGGTAATACTAAATATCTTATGAAGATTGACCTTTTATCTGGCTTCTACTAAGTTTATGTGGGAGAGATATCTATTCTAAAGACCACCTTTAATACTCAATGAGATAAATTCAAGTGGACTGCATTACTGATGAGCCTCATAAATGCACCTACCACATTTCAGATGATGATGAATACTATCCTGTGAGAAAGAAATAGCTACTAATATCTGATATATCTAGATGACATTCTGGTTTTTTCTAACTTATATGAAGAGTATCTCAAACATGTTAAATATATTCTCTTGATGCTGAAGGCACATGAGCTCCATATAAAATCCTTAAAATGTTAATTTAAGATATAGGAAATGAAGTTTGTAAGTTACATTCTCAGAAGAGAGAAGATCAGGCCTTTACCTGAGAAAATTAAAGTAATTTTTCAATTAGCTGAGGCTGTAAAATGTTCATCATATCAGGTAGTTCTTAGACCTTATATTATACTATTATTACTTTATGAAGGGGTTTGTTACTCTGGCAGCCCCTCTGTCAGATCTACTGAAGGAAATAAACAAGCTATTACATAAGAAAAAATTTCAATTAATAATTTGAAATGTGTCATGTGAGGAAGCCTTTATCAGGCTATATAAATATATGATAATCTTACCTGTCCTTATACAGCTAAACTAGATAAAAGCTTTTATGATTGAGACTGATGCCTCTGAGTGGGCAATCAGATGCACTCTATTATAAGAAGGCCTAGATGGGAAACTCCACCTAGTTGTATATAATGAGTGGAAGCTCTTAGATGCAGAACTGAACTATTTAGTACATAAGAAAGAACTTCTTATGATATAGTACACTCTATGCATATAATATTAATATATTAAAAATAATTAGCAGATAATAGTGATTATAGACCATAAAAGCCTCACATATCTTTATATTATGAAACATTTATTAAAGTATCTTGCATGATAGGTATCTGAGTTCTAAGAATACAACATCCTCCTCAAATATCATAAGAGAATAGAAGTAATTATTCTCAATGCCATTAGTTATAGATCTAACTTTATAGGAAAGGGTCCTATGAACCTTGCACAGGGAGAGATTATTCTGAATGCCATAGAGGGTTTAGATAAAATAGAATGATATAAGACTATACTCAGATGATTTAGTACAAATAAAAAATTAAAGGACTCAAAACTTGCACATGTCATTAAGAAGACATATGGTCTCATAAAGCTGAGAAAATTAGAGGATGATATTATATTATATTATAATCTTAATTACACTAAGACTTCTTATCTTAAGCTTTTATTCTATTAAAATTTAGTTATTTAATTACATTGTGGGTTTGAACATCTTGGGAGTCCCAGCCTGCTGAGTGTCTTGTAAATGTGTGCCTACTAACTGGGCATGAAGAATGATATCCAAGATTTTATGAAGTAGTATTTAAACTACTAGATGATATGAGACTCTAAGTTAGAGCTGAAGTGTGAAGAAATGCAGTATCAGATTAGTAATATAATTCAGCCTTTTAAATATTAGAGGATTGACCTTATTAGCATTTTTCCTTGTATGCTGAATGGAAACTACTGGATTATCATAACTATTAATTATGTGACTAGCTGGCCTCTGATGAAAGCTATTTCTAATATAATAGAGAAAATAGTTACCTAGTTTTTACATGAAGATATTTACACAAACTATAGCATACTATAAGAGATTTTGATGGATAATAGGGTAAATCTGGTGAGAGGGGATGTCAGATACTTCATGGTGTAACTACAGATAAAGCATTGCATGACAATGCCTTACTACCTGCATACTAATAGAAAGGTAGAGAGACTGAATGGGATTCTAGATCAGATGCTAACAAAATACCTTATAAGGAAGCTAATAAGGTTATAAGATGAATATCTTTTATAGATGCTTTTTATAATATAGATTCATTAATACTCTATTATAAAGTACTTATTATTTTATCTTTTATATAGCTTATAACCCTGCATTCCAGAGGATACATCTGATTCAGTGGGGAAGGATCCAGCAATAGATGATGCTGAGCTGAGGATAAAAGCTATTATAAATATACAGGCTCAGGTAAATGAGTTGCTACTTAATTATGCAATCTATTTGAAAAGGATTAGGAATTCTATTATGATAAAGAGCAGCATTAAGGAAGGATAATGGGTCCTTATCTGAAATGAAGGACCCAAAAAATTTCAGTCAAGATAGTTTAGATTATATCAGATGATAAAAGCTTACCTACTTAACATATATATACTTGAGAAATTAGGAGGCCAAGTCCTATAACATCTCATTAATGGCTTGCAACTGATAGAGGCTGAAATAGATAATTCTGAGGAATTATAATCATCCATGGTGATTTCATCTGCACTAAAGAAAAAGAGCATCATGATTGAGAAGCCCTTGAAGGTCAGAGAAATCATTGATATGTACAAACTAGATAATATTACTTACTTGAAACTTTCAACTATCATATGAAAGGAATGAGAGGCCTTAGAAGCTGTGAGATGCCTATATAAACTAATAAGTAATGAAATGATAGTAGGCTATATGATTTTCAGATACTATCAGTACTAGAGGAGAGGCTGGAAAAAATAAAAAGAAAAATGTAATTAACTTGCATGTGGGTTGAATTATAGAAAATGAGATTTAAAGAGGGATTTAACTGTTTATATTAGTTTGTCTGTGAAATTAATGGAGAATGAATCTTCAGAAGTGTCAGTAGATGTACTGAATCAAGCTGATGAAGCTTAAGAGAATATCTGAGAGTTAGGTAAGATTAACTTTTCAGAATTATTTACTGTAGTGATTTGAACTGATAGAGTTATATGATAATATAATTATGTGAGATGAGAGATAGATGTATGAATGTATGTACTCTACTAAATCTAATCATTTTTATCATTATTTTATTCCTGTAATTTCCTTTATATGGGTGTGGTGTTCTTTTCAAATGGTTAGTAGAAGTTGCATGAGTTAGGAAGGGGAAACTGAAAAACATAGTCTTATATTTTTAGGCTGTGAGGCTGTAGAGGCTATTCCCCAGAAATCTAACTATATGTATGAAAAATAAATAAGGGTTTTAA
Organism: Emmonsiellopsis sp. PD_33; assembly: GCA_032988165.1. Lineage (NCBI taxonomy): Eukaryota > Fungi > Ascomycota > Eurotiomycetes > Onygenales > Ajellomycetaceae > Emmonsiellopsis > Emmonsiellopsis sp. PD_33. Next base: position 175,461 of record JANTQF010000034.1, read on the forward strand.
AATCATAAGAAATTTTTTTCTTTTTTATTTTTTTAGCAAGAAGTGGGGCCATGTGAGCCTAAAGCTTGAGAACCTTAAGAATCTTATAATAATACTTAAGTGTATGAATAATATTCTCTGCCTTGATCAGAATATAGGTAACCTTCTGTGTATTAATAATAGACAGACACTTAAATAGAATAATATACTTATTTTGTGAAGTCCCATGGGAGGGCATAATGATGGCAGGTGAGGAGATTAGAGGAGATAGTATGAAGGCCAGAAGAGTAGTAAACTTATAATGGAGCTCTGCAGGAGAACTCTATTCATTCATAGGAGAGTAGAGAATAAAGTGCAGGGCCAGAGGAGGAGAAGAGTATACTAAAATGATAAAAGTAGAAAAGTTTAAATTAGTAGTAACATTATCCTTTTTAATAATAAATATTATAGTTGAAGTCATAAAAACAGGTATTACAGCAGGCTGTGTGGATGTAGAAGCAGGAGTTTTAATCTTATATAACTCAGATAGAATCTTATAGTTATAAGGGTGATCTATATTATGTTAGTGTGCATAATTGGGTTTTCTTAAGAAAAAGAACTCATAATATAGCTTGCAGTATTTTACTTGTGAGTTCCATAAGTAGCAAGCACAGGCAAAAGCCCCTACATGACTAAGTGGAGGAAAAATGCACAGCTTGAATGGGCTAAAACTCTTACTATAATATTTATATGGAATGTCTGCCTTCTTACTCTAATAATATATTAGAACTGTATTAGAGTTCAAGCTGCTATCATTAAATGATTTTTATTGTAGAATGAGATCCCATGTGAGGATTCATTATAGTGAGTATAGACACTGAGGCCTATATGACTTCCATAAAGAGTTTATGAAGAACTGGAGGTTAATGAAGAGGCCCTACTTTCCTATAAAATTAGTATGGAGAGAAATGATCTTTCACATAGATTTTCTACTGATGTACATGTAATTCTGCAAACTAAATTTCTTATTAAATTTATAAAGCTCTTTCTTAAATAGTAGGGGATCAGTATGATTATAGAAGTTATAGTAGATCTATATAGCATATAGGTGATCTAAGAAGTAGGTAGTAGGATAGTGCACCCAGTGGTGCTAATAGTTAGAGTTAGGAGTGAGAGGTGAGGAGGAGCTCACATGAGAGAGTAAATAGAGCTTAGGCTACTTATTCATGAGATACTTTCTGATGAGGCTAAAGATCTCTATTGTGAGGTGAGAAACCACACAGACTGAGGCTAGAGAGAGAGTCTTATAAAATGCAGGAGGGGTAAGAGGGTAAGCTAAGTAAGAGTTAAAATATATGAGATTAATATTAAAGACTGTAAAAATTTAGCAGCTTAAGAGAATAAGATCTAATGAGGACATAGTAAGCTATAATACTTCATAGAGAAGAAAAATAACTTATAAAAGCTAAGAAATGGCTAGTTCTTTTCATTATCAGACTCAGAGTTAAGGCTCTAACAATTAAAATCCACATCTTTAGCCAGTAACATGCAAATATTATCCAACTCCATCTCAAGGTATTAGGGAAGCTGGGTCTGAAGGTTACACAGGCTTTGAATGACAGCAGAGTTATCATACATGATGAAGAAGAGGTCAGAAACTATGTGAGCCTATTTCAGAATTTAGTAATAGAGAAGAGGCTTATTAATAAGATTAGAGTAGATGTTGGAGGCATCTGATGATATCTTAATTTTAAGGAAGATATTCAATGCAAGCTCTAAAGATAATATATCTATACTAGAAAAATCATCTTCATTCACATGGATGGCATTTCATTGCAAGAGGCTAGACTAGCCGCTGGGACCATGAATTTTCATGCATGTTTAGTTTGGTTTGGTTTGGTTTTAGTCCCATATGTGGAATAAAACATGACCCCAAGAATTTAGAACATATTTAATGACTTAATTATAAATTATATGTAGGTAAATGGACTAAATGAGTAGGTTTGAAGCATGAAAAATGACCTCTTTTAAGAAATAAAGCATGTAAAATGACTAAGGGAAGTGTGATAGAAACAGGACCAGGTATGACCAGAATTTCAGTACTAGTTTGGTCCCAGAATGATTATGTAATAAGGTAATAATATTTGGTAACACTCACAAGCAAAGAAGGCTCAAATCATTAACATTGACTTGCAAGTATATCCTCCTCCTTGATTATGATCTCCTTGTAGGAACTATCTGTAATCTCCCTCTCCCTACCATGCTTCATAATTATCATCTTCTTGATTGTGTCCCCATGTAATTGACCTCAACAGTAGTGATATATATCACAGCTTGAATTAAATTTCCATTCCATTCCCACATCAGCCAGGGGTATTGCCAGAACATCTCAAGCCATTTTTGCAACTATAGGGTAGATATGTGTGATCACAGCCTACACCTCAAGAATTCCCTTATCCTTAATGATGGTCACATCATCATGAAGATAGCAATCAAACTCAGTTGTGCAAGATGCTAGTCTAGCCTTCTTTCAACTGGCAATTAATGTATTAAGATTCTGTGCATACCTAGGGATTAGCATAACTATACCTGTTTGCCTGATCCAGCATTACCAAAAAGTGTTACCTACCTGGAAATTATCATCCACCATATTCACATCATCAAGGGGTTTGACATCCAGAGGTTCATACTGGCAATAGTGCTTATTGTAGAATGACTTAGCAATATTAATGTATACCTGACACTCTTCCTTTATCCAGTCTTCATCAGAGTATGCATTTAATTGGAGAGATGGATCCAGTACAGCTGTAATAGCATAGAAATCTGCAAATTACTGATCTGTCTTGCTGTAATAAATGGAGAGCTTTGCCTTTACTGCCTCAATAGCTCTATATATAGCTTGATCCCATCCAGTAGCACCATAACTCTTTGCCAACCAAGTATCAAGGTGGTTAAATAGATAATTATACACCCACCATGCCCAGGCCAACATAGGTATTCATGTCCACAAAACCACCTTGATCATTATATAGAAGAGATAGAGTAAACCAATGACATATCATAACTGGGTCCATTCTAGTCCTGAAAGCTTTAAGGATTGAATCTTTTTCCTTCCAGAGTCATCCACCCAGTGATCAATTGAATTCTGAAGCTGAAGCACTCAAACTGCCATTTTATATGTTGAACTCCATTGGGTCTTAACATCCTATATCATCTTAAGGGGTGTAGTCAAGGTAGGGGTTATTATACATTGGGTTTTGAAGAATCATTGCTTCTGTTTCAGTGAGGTACTAATTGCAATGACAATATGGTGAATCTAATATACATCATGATTAGCATTTATTCTCTTCAAATAGAGTAGGAGTGTGACTAAATATCATTACCTTATGAAGTGTTAAGAAGAATGTAACATTCTCATTCATATGAATATTCCTCTTATTAAATGAGCTGACTATCATGTCATGTTCTGCCTCAATGTGAAGTTCACTGACCAGTGCCTGCACTACCAGTTGAATAACATGAGTAATGCATGGGATATAGCCTTAATTCTCATCCCATTGATATCCAACCAATCTCTCCTTCAAGCTTCATATCATTGTTGAATTGTTTTTCACATTATCAGTAGTAATAGCAAGTAGATTTGATGAAATATCCCAGTGGTCATTTTGAATGATATTATGCAGAATTTCTGCCAGGTAGTCCCCAGTATGACTTCAGATTAAGGCCTCAAAACCAATCAGTTGCTCCTTGTACTCCCATTGATCATTGATGAAGTAGCAGATAACCCCTAGAAATGCTAGATTATTTATACTTGTCCATGCATCTACAGCTAGGGATATTTTTCTCTGCTGCTTCAGCTCCAGGCCTAGATCTTCCATGTCCTTAGTATAGTGTTGATTGAGGTTGTCTCACAGACTCATTTAATAGGGGATTTCCATTGGAGGTTTTAGCATCTGCAGTAGAACTCAGAATTTGATGTTTTCAATCAATCAGAGTGGAAGATTCAGGGAGATACAGGCACAGAGTATTTATTTATGAAAGGCCTCAGGTGTGCAGGGTGGAAGGTCTGCAGCAATAGACTCTAGTCATGGTTGTTTCTTCATTATTTTCTAAAGGAATCATCTCATTAGCATTACCCAAAAGTGTTACCTAGGGGAGGAATAATATAGATCTCACCAGTCCTTCTAGGACATTGTCATTTCTTGATTTTTAATTCCAGCTGCATCTAACTGACTTGAGGTATTAAGTAATCCCATCAGGACCATGTCCACTCTATGATAGATGAGTCTGAATGGCATCACAACACTTACAATAAAGAAATGACTGTCCAGTTTCTTTCTCAGCTACCTATTGAAAGGAATCCTATTGATCTGAGCATTGTCAATGGGAAGGTTTCCAGAGCTTTCACTTTATCAGGTTGGATATATAGTAATTTGTGGTGGACCATCAGGACTAGAATAGTAGGGCATGTGCATCTTCATAGATAATATATCTCTTCCCCTCAATAGTAATCTCAGGAAGTTTGATAGATTCAGCCATTTGAGATAATAGGGGAGGAAGTGGTATGGTAATAAGATAAGTATGATAATTCAGAGTTATTCTGCTATGTGACTGGAAGAAGAAAACCCTAACCACACTAGTGCACATGAGGAGGCTGCCTATCTCAAATTCCTTCAATGAGGAGAATAGAAATAATTAATCCCAGATATTAATATAGAAATGACATTAATCTCATTAAATATAGCAGAAATATCATTATATTGTTACTGAAAAGCATTACCTTTGAAGCTTAGAGATTTATTTAATATAATAAAAGAATAAGATGCTGTTGATATATATATATATGAGATCTCATTGAAAGCATTAAGAAATATATATATATTTTAATGAGTACTGCTGGTTTTCTACTGTAGCAATTCTAATTAGAAAATAGGGGTAATAAAATTTAATTCAACCAATCATATTGTCTTATCCTCCCCCCTATCTCCACTCTACTATACTAAAAGAGAAAAATTTAAAAAAACTCCTCCTCCTTCTCCTCATCCTCCTCCTCCTCCTCATCCTCCTCCTTCTTATCTTTCTCCTCATTCTTCTCCTCTCCCTCTTTCTCTATCTCTCCATTCTCAACAATTCACTCCTCCTCCTCCTCCTCATCCTTCTCCTCCTTCTCATCAGAGGTGAGGACAACCTCAAACTTATCCTCCAGCACCTCCTCTAGTAGAGGCAGCTCCTCATAATAGGCTAGATCAACCTGGGCATCAAAATCAGCTATCTTCTGATCAGCTGTATTGGTATCAATCTCAGCAGTAAGAAGATTAGCCTAGTCAGAGAGCAATGTAGCCTCTTCAATGTCCTAAATCATCATGCACATGCAGGAGGTGAAGAGGTCCTTAATCCTCTTTTCATTGCAAACCTACTAATTCATTCAATTAGATTAGAAGAGCATTACCAAAGAGTATGACTAGAACTCTTACCTACTTGGGCTTTTTAGCCTCATACTTCAGGATTCTCTCAACCTACTTCTAATAGCATTTCTTCCTAGCAGCCTTCTTCATGGCCTCCTCTCATTTCACCTTCATCTCATATCATTTTTGAGAGTACTTCTGATCTCAACACTTCTACATCAGCTACTCTACTACCTTCTTCTCTAATTCCTCATGCCCAGTCTCATTGGCCTCATTCCTAGTATAGATTAGCTGAATTCATATACAAGCATTACTATAGATCATTATTATTTATTTTCCTCATACAGCTTCTTCAGTGTAACATAGCACACCTTGTGGTCAGTCTCACTCTATTTGAATGCTTTCTTCTCAGGCCCCTCAAGCTGGTGACAACACTCATGGGTCTTAGTTGTGCAGATCTTGGAGGCAGGCAAAGACATGGCTGGTAGTAGTAGTAGGAGAGAGTAATAATTATAATAGTGAGATAGGGATATTAAAAGAGGAGAGATGGGATAGTGGTAGGAAAAGAAGAAAAGAAAGAGAAGAAGAGGAGAAAAAATAAAAAGGTAGGAGGAATTTCTCTAATCTAAAAGTAGGTTATTTACATTTAATGTATCTATATTTGATATTCTTTGTATGGCATTGCCAGGCAATTCATATCAGGAATAGACCCAGGTGATGGTTACAGGTTGCTAGGGTAGCTGATTGGAGTTGGAATTTCAATAATATTTCTTTTTTTTTCCCTCCTCTTTCCCTCTCTCTTCTTCTTTTCTCTATCTATTCTATTCCTCCTCTTCCACCATCCCAATCAGCTGTGTCTCTATCTCCCCTGCCCTTTATCCAAACATGTTGATACCCTCTCCCTCAATTTGAAAATACCAAAGTACATCCCCCTCCCCTGCTAAGTAGTGATGAAAAATAGTGTACTCTGTCACAAAGTAGCCTATGAGGCATACATTGCTGAGTAGGAGGCCAAGTGGGATCAATACCATACTGAGCTTCTTAATGCCTTGAGAAACTACTAGGTCAAACACAATCTCAAGCCCTACTACTACTACAATAAGAATAGTAAGTTATGATCATGCTTTTTAGTAACACTCAGCAGCTCATTCAGATTAATAGAGTGGATTCAGGAGGTTTAGTTCTATTAGAAATCTGGGGAGCTCATTTTCATCAAGGCTGTAATGGCACATCTGATCCATAAGATTAATGATGAGAAGCATCACTTCCAGTGCTCTACCCTCAACACCATCCAGTTGGTAGTAGAAACAGCTCTCACCACTCTTTTTAAGTATAAGTTAACTACTCTACTAAGTCTACTAAATATGTATACTGATTATATTATGAATATAGGCAGAGTTAAAATGATGGTACATGGGAAGTGATTGACTCTCAGGGTTAAGGATATGTGATTGATGAGGGAGGTAGCAGATGCAATTAGGTTAGAGTACTTTGAGCAGACTGCCCCCAAGGTTTAAGAGGATTTTTTAATGTTTTTGTGTGTTTTTAGTTTTTTAGTTTTTTTAGTTTAGGGTTGAGGCTGGGGCCTTCAGGCAATGAAAAGTAATAATATTTGATAACACTCACTGATGCAAATCTCCCAATTTGAAATTATTATATAGTGTGTGGCAGGGCTGCTACTGGCTTGGCACCATTAGTAACACACATGATTATGATTAGGTAATATTGTGGTATTCCTGGTCCCATTTGGTCCTATATATAGATAATGGGACCAAATGGGACCAGAACTGAAAAGATAGATATATAATATAATTTATGAGTAAAATATTCCTTTATAACATGATTCTGAACTAATTTATCTATACTATAACATGATATAGTATCTATATTAAAGTGATTTTACATAAAAAGAGACTAATATATTAAGTAAAATGATAAGGGTATACTTTAATCCTGGTCCCAACATGGTCTCAGCAGCCAGTCTACAAGAGGCTGATGTCCTCTACAAGGTAGAAGTAAGTAAGTCTTGTGGGATGCTTACTAGATTGCCCTACTGAGGGAGACTTGGCTGCATAATGTTTTCCACTGGTCATGTTAATTATATAGTAGAGAGGCTATGTGATGAGAAGAGAGAGCATTGAGATAGAACTTATATAAAGAGAGTAGGAGATCTACTTGTGCATGAGAGGTTATTTTTCTTGGGAGATAGAGCTGTGAGAGGTTTATTTTGTGTAAGGAGAGATAGTTGCCTAGTATTATGACTAAATTAAGTTAGTGTGATCAGTGAATTATGTGATTCTACCTTAAATGACTACCTTTAGGGTAAAGTTAAGTTTAATGGGAGAGGATGTAGTTTTCAGAATCATATGATTAGCTCATGTAATTATATATAGCTCTATTATGCTATTTAGTGCTATTATGTACTACATCTTTTTTCATACTACAGTCTTACCTATTTCATTGTATATAATTGCATAATCTTTTTCATAGCTTTCATACAATTAGATACCTTCAGAATCACAGTATTATATTCTTTATCAATTCAGAGAAGTACCTTATCACTTATAATAAAGAACCTTAGAGTATGCTTCTTATTATAATACTTCTTTATAAATATTACTGCTATGTGGAGTGCCTCATTTACATTAAGATAGCTGAAGAAATTCTGAGGACTTTAATTTTAAAATATCTATACTAGCTAGAGTAGCATTTTAAGCTTCTAACCATACATATATTAGTAGAAGGATATTCCTATTACTAACATCATGATATTATTAAAGAGTGTTTAGAGTAAAAAGGCTGAGTCCTCTCATTATTATAAATCTTTCAGGGCTATAATTATATATTAATTATATTTATACTATAGTTTTTAGCAGCCTGCAGCATCTTTCAGCAGCTGCTGCACCTCTTTTAGGTGCATCACACTGTAATTATAAAAACACTATAATCATAAAAATGAAATAAGATGTCAATTAAATAGACTATAGGGACAGATCTCCTCTTCTATCTATAATAAATAACCTGTCATTTTCATTCTATTTACCTACTTCTTTTAAATCTCTATTAACCTCACATTTAATATCAGATTGTATTGAGCTAGGCATCTAGGTAGTAATCTACTTCCCCCTCTACCCCTCTCTCTGCCTGTCCTTTTTTGCCACCTCAGCCACTCTACACTCTATAATTTTATAATTTACATTATAAATTATAAGAACATTACTTGCTATACCCTTTAAGTTGATTCAGCACCTTAAATTCTTCATATAATAGTACTTATTCACCCTGAGAAGCTCATTCATTTCTACCTCTCATTAAGCATTCAACTCTGCCTGCAAAAAACTGTCTTTGAAGATTTTATCAAGCCATCAAGATAAGTTAGATGAATTCAGTATATTTTGAACATTCTAGAGGCTCTTCTGAACAGCAGTTATTTAGCACTGTAGGCATTGTACAGTTTTTAGCAAGAATAATTAGAAGGATGATGTGGAGAGGTTAGAATCTGACTCCTTCTTATAGATTCATAAAATAGGTAGCTTAGGCACCTATTTTTGCAACTTGTCAAGAACAATAGTAGGGTTATATGGGAAAATACCACAGTCAGAAAATCCTACCTTAATTGTATTAGATTTGAATGTTTGTTTCTGAATTTCAGGTAGATTATATAAAAACTGGCATTACTCAGAATTCTTAAATTTACTACAGGCTACAGAGTTGACCATTTTTAAATGGAAATATTTATACTATTGAAATAGCAGTTTATTTAGAGGCTGCAGAATATGTGTAGAATGAGATGAAAATCCATACATAATTATATTATTTTAGTCATAGTATTATAGGAATTTATAGGTCATATGGGAGCCATGGTTATCCATCAAAAGAAGGTGATGACTACCAATTTAATAGGCCTTTATATACTTATTGAAGTGCTTGATTCACTAGAGGCTTATATTATCATTTGAAAAGTATATATTTATTTCAGATTGCTTATTGATTCTTTGAACATGCCTTCCCCTTCAAATTTCTGAACACAAATACCCTCATTTGGAAGCCCTCATCAAGATCTATTTGCCATTCAATTTTGGTGAGGTTTGGACCAGAATTGGAGGTGTGGTGTGTGAAAATGTGGTTTCATCAAAGAAGTGGGAGGTTATCCCTCTTCTTCACCACAGCACCACAACTACCAGTCCAAACATCATATAAATTGAGTGACAGGTAGATCAAAGTCTATTCTTTCTTTTGAAAGAACCCCTGAGTGTTTCCAAGCCAAATTAGTTGAGTTATTACAGTTTCAATTGCCTGCAAAAACTCTGATCATTTTGATTTTCCCTCTCCTGCCATGCCAAGCCTCTCTCCCAACCTTCCCCAGCCAATTTGGCTGGCACACCTTCAAAACAGAGCTTATCTGATAAGATAGCTACTATCAATCCTTATCATCCTTCTCTTCAAAACACCCTCCCCCTCCTTCAAAAACACCCTCCCCCCCTATACTTAATATTAGAGAAGGAATTTCTTTGTCTGAGGAGTAGCTTGATCCCTGCAAACAAAAGATATATAAAAATATATTCTTATATATATATATCTGGTGATAGAGAATGTGATACTTACTTGGGGTATTTCCCAGTTGATTCTCTTTGCAAACTCAGAGCTATTTAGTAGGATATAGTGGTCTATTTTGACTGAGGAGGATCTCAGTTAGTTATAGAAGCTATTGAATATTTCAGGATATAATCTTATTATGAGGTGGGGCCTACAATAAGCAGGAGAACTTAATAGTTTTCTTGGGAAATATTATTTTCTACAAAAAATAGAGGTTTTTTCCTGAGTTTTACTCTTGAGTGAATAAAACAGGACTGTTCTGCCCTTTCCCATTCATGTTTCCTATATGCTGGAGAGCTACTGTTAAATACTTATCTCTTTTTGTGTTTACCTGCTGGTTTTAGACTGTTTTTGAGATTTTTGAGCTATATACTTATTATATGGGGAAGATTTCTTGAAGATAAATAAAGCCTGGCTAGTTTTGAGCAGTTTCTCTTCAAAAAACTGGGTATTTTTTAGCAGCTTTTCTTCAAAAAACTGTCATTTCTTTGCTTTTTAGCTTTGAAATCAAAAATCTCCTTTTTCCCCTTTTGTAGCACTTGAAGGGTCTATGAAGATTTCAGTGGTTTATCTCTAAAAACTACTTTTAGTTTCTAGATTCTCTTGAAAAATCTAGTTTAGTTGCTGAACTAAAGGGTAAAATCAGTTATCATTTAACTAGACTCTAATCAAGTTAGTTATCTGAGTGAAACATTGAAAAAACACCTATTCAAAAAGTCCCTGAGATAGAGATTTTAAAGAAAAAGAAAAGAGATGAGTTTCAAAAACAAGCTCAAGAGATTGAGAACCTTCAAGCAGCTGCTACTCTTCTGAAAAGTCAAGTATTTCAGGAAGAATCAAGAGAGATTAGAAATCTTTTAATTTCCATGTCAAAGTAGCTTGATGAAATCCTCAAGTTTAAGGTGGAGGCTACAAAGTCAATTAAAGTTATCCCCTTTTCTCAAGTTCAAATTTCTTCTGATTCTAGTTAGACATATGCTCAGGCAGTGTCTGGATCTATCTCAAACTGTGCTCAAAAACCTGTGCAAAAAACTGCTGAAAAACCCAGCTATATGGCTGGTAAAACTGCTTAAAATGCTTCTTTAAAGCTTGAAGAGAAAAGAAAAGAGAATCTTCTTCAGTCAAAAAAATATAGGCTTATTTTGAAGCCTGAAAATAGGGAGGTTCTAAACCTTTTCTCTGATTCTAAGTTTATTTTTGAACTTAGAAATGAGCTGAATCAATGCTTTTCATCTGATTAGATGGAGGAAAAAACTTTAAAGATAGTTTCTACTATTTCTAACTCCTATATGGGAGGTTCTATAGTTATAACCACTTCAAATGACTATAGTGCTGACTATCTTCTTCAAAATGAGAAGAAATGGAGGCCTACCTTGGAGGAAAAGCTTCAAACATCAATATCTTTAGATAGAGATGAGAAATAGGGTAAACTGATCCTACATGATATTCCAGTTGATATCTTTGAAGGTGAAGAGGGTATGTTCTTCTTAAGATAAGAAATTAAAGAGTTTAACCCCATTCAACTGAAAAGAGATCCAATCTGGCTGAGTAGCTACAAAGATAGATAGAGAAGAAGAATTGGAACTATTATAGTTACTATTTTAACTCCAGAACAAGCAAAGATCTCTTCTCTGAAAATAGCTGGCTTAAAGCTGAGAACATATGAGTTTATTGACTTAAAACTAAAGCTAAAGGCTAGTACTCAGTGTAGAAAATGCTAAAAATGGGGACACTTCTCTAACTCTTATAAGAGAATGATTTCTTATGGTATTTATACTCAAAATTATAATACTAGAGAGCATTCTTATTTACTCTGTCCTATAATTAGAAAAACTTATCCTCATACTATTATTAAATGTAGTAATTATAAGCAAAGTCATCTCTCAAGCTCCCTACATTGCTCTCTAACTCCAAAACAGAGAGATAGGATAGAAAGGAATAGAGAAAAAACCTCTGAGCCTGAGATTTCAACTACTTTAAATGGAAAAAGAAGAAATTCTCAGGTTGAAAAGACCCCAAATCATAGATCTCCTATGAAAAAGAAGCAGCCAGCTCCTCAGGACTCTCCAAAGACTCCCACCAAGTCAAATGGAAGAGTTTTGGAAAGATTAGAGGAGATAATAGCTGTTGAAATCACTAATAGTGATGAGATGGAGCTTTAAGTGGAGTTAAATCTTTACTATAACTTTACTTATTTCTTTCTCATGTTTATTACACCAAAAAATACTCAAAAAAAGACAAAAAAAGATTCTTCAAAGGTTACTTTTATTCAAAATAATATAGGGAGGTCAAGTAAACCCCTATATTCTTGTTTAAATATAGCTTTTGAGGAGAAAATTGATTTCATCCTTATTCAGGAGGGGAACTTTGATAAAGAGCAGCAGTTTTTGATTTCCCATCCAAGCTATTATTGCTTTCTTCCAGAAAAAACTGATGTCAGGCCTAGGGTTGCAATATACTCTAGAAAAAGATCTAGATTTCAATTAAATCTAAGATATGATTTAATCTCAGATCCTGATATCTTAGTTGGAGACATTATTGATAAATTTGATCAGATAGAGCCTATACAGCTGGTCAATATTTATAATGAGAGATCTTTGGAAGAAAATAATAGAAGCTGAACTTTTAATAGAGCTTTGAAGAACTTTAAACCAGAGAAGTTATCTATTATTAGTAGGGATTTTAATGCACATTATTTCTGGTGGGAAGATAAATGTGTGCATCCTACAGGGACAGCAGAAAATATAGTTGAATGGGCTATATCTAATGAGTTAGATCTACTGAATGAGCCAAACAAGATGACATTTAAAAGAGATGGTCAGAGAGGACAATCAGTCCTTGATCTTATCTTTTTCTCAAAGAAACTTTATGAGAAATCATGTCAGTGGCTTATAGAAGATGAAAGAGCCTCAGGTTCAGACCATGAAGTTATATACTTTGATATTCAGTTAGGAATAGAGGATTTAGTTGAAAAT
>JANTQF010000340.1:0-37564 GCA_032988165.1 Emmonsiellopsis sp. PD_33
ACGGAGGGGGGGTTGGAGGGGGGTGAGGGGGTTGGTGGTGGTGAGGGGTATAATAATGGGAATAATCGGGGGAGGGGGAATGGGCGGGGTTATGGGGATAGGGGGCGGGGGAGAGGGAGAGGTCCGGGGCGCGGTGGGAGGGGGAGGGAGGGGGGGCAGTCAGGTGCTAGGGGGAGGTCGCAGGGGAGGGAGGGGAGTGCTCCTGCTCCTGCTCCTGCTCCTGCTGCGGCTGTAGCTGAGGGTGGAGAAGATAAGGATAAGGGGGATGGAGAGGGGGGTACGACCGGGGATGCGGAGGGGAATGAGGGGAAGGAGGAGAGTCCGGATAAGAAACCTAAGGAGCCAAGTGCGCCGAGGAATTATGCTGTTAAGGGGGATAGGAGCGGGACGGGAGGTGTGAAGAAGGTATGCTGTACCACTTACTCATAAATCACCGCCTGCAATAGGCTATTTTCAATGCATAACTACTAACAAAAACCCAACCAACAGCCCAAACTAACCGAAGACGAACTCACCGAACGCATGAAAGCCGTAAAGCTCAAAGCCGCCGAGCGGGCCGCCGCCCACGCCCGCGCCGAAGCCGACGAAGCCTCCTTCCATGAACGAGAACGCGTCGCCCTCGAAAAGCGCCGCGAGGAACACCAGAACCGCCGCGCCATGAACGGCGAGCGCGAGAAGAACCGTCTCCGCAAACTCAACGCCCAGGGTGGGCGCGAGTGGGATGCTGAGAAGAGCGCGGAGGCGTTTTCGGGCCGCGGTGGGCCCGCGCGGAGTAGTGCCTATCGCCGCGGTGCGCATGGCGGGGTTGCGTATGACAGGGGAACGACAGGGTCACCGGGTGAGGCCGTAGAGGGGGACGAGCCAGTTTACGAGGGGGATGGGAGTAAATGGGGGCCGGATGGCGGAGTCCGCGGGCGGGGGAGTGGTCGAGGGACCCGTGGTGGACGCGGTCGTGGCGCCAAGGGCCGCGGGGATTACTTCGGAAAGGCCCCCCATGGTGCTGCGGCGGCGAGAAATACGACCTCTTCTCCCCCGCAGATCACGGCAGAGGACGAATTTCCCTCCCTGCCGCAGAAGGGGCCGGATGTTGTTGTCCCGGTAGCTCAGAGTCGGAGTGCGGAGAACCTGGCGGAGAATATCGAGGCGACTTCGCCCATTTCACCGTTGGGGACGTGGGCGGATCAGGTGGAATCTAGTGTGGGGGAGTCGTTGGAGGGTACGCTTGCGAAGGGGGAGAAGGGCGGTGCGTGAGGGAGTTTTTGTTATTTTGTTGCATGATTTGCATGGTTAAGATTCATCTGCCCATTGTCCAGTGTTTGCTTGTTCCTTTACTTATACTTTGGATATCCTCGTTTTTTTCTCTCTTCTTGTTTGGGTCGAATTAGAATCCCCCGCGTCTATCTTTATGTTGAACCTGTTATGTTTTGTTTCATCATCCTTTCCGTGCTTAGTCCTTGCATGCCTTACTTTACCCCTGAAAACTCCCAGTACGCCCAGCCCACCTAATTTTTTCCGCCCCCAATATCCCTTTGCCAATCCACGCCACACCATCGTTATATAATTACTTATCTCCGTCGGAGAGGAGCGGAATGAACTTCCGCCATACGGATTGGTTGGTCTGTGAAAGGATCTCATACTTTCAGATCGTATATGTAGAGACCGATTGAGTGATCAGCTTCAATAGCGGGGTAGCTATGTAGCCAGGCCAGGTTGTAGTTGCGATCTTGACGAAGATGAGGGGGCTATTTTGTGTTTAAATAGGGCTAACGCATGGAAGACTTGCTTATATTCTTGATGTACCGAGTAGAGAGAGGGGATATATATCTTGTGTTCTATATATTCGTACCTGGGAGGATGGCGAGAATGGAGGGGGGGTTGTTATGGAACATTCGAATGTCATCGCAGTATAAAATGTTTGGTGCTTAATGGCTAGTTAACTTACTTGATGGAAAGACTTTCATATTTATTAGCTCCTGCTTTGCTTTATTCTCTTTCATCCGATTCTTCTTATCTTCATGCACCCGAGTCCGCTTCGCATCTGTGATATAAGCGTTCTGCATCCACATAAAGATGCCATCTGCCATGGCTATCTTCTAATTCTCAACATGTCTCATTTTTATATATTATATTATTTAGTTACGTTTGTTCCCATAAATCCCTCCGAATCTTTTCCGGGTTCACAAAATTAGCTAAATAATGAAATCATACTGTTACATTTTCTTCCCTGTTCTCTCACCTCTATTATCCTTTCCGATGAACTTGCAAGAGGAACCACCTAATTATTATTAGTTACATTCTTCACACCATCTCCGGGTTCGCGGGGTTCCCAATCTTCCGTCTCCCGGAAAGAAAAAAAAAAAGCCATAGGATCGATCGGAAAAGCGGCTTCTAATCAAGATATCCATGCTGCAGGGTTGTATCCATGTGTCATGGCTACAGTAACTAGTAAAATAGTCCATACATCGAAGCTAGAATAGTGTATGGAGATAAGGGAGACCGAATTTTCGGCAGCTTCGTACCGTTGACGTCGGGGTAGTCAGTAACTTGAGTTGGTTTGGTGAGAGGCCGGCTAAAGTTCGTTAAATATAAGAGATAATAAGGGCGGCCAAGAGTTGGGATTTGCGGGAAGAAGAAGCTTCGGAGGAGGGGCAGGTAATAAAAACTCAACAAGATGACAGGTGACGGAGAAACTAGATAAAGGCCGGACCGGTCCATTGCCGGAGGAGGCGGGCAAGAGTCAAGACTTGTGTGGTAGGATTAACTATTTCATGTGTTAACTCCGAAGTTTGCCCCATATTCGCTTCTTTGCGGTGGGTGCCGACGGTTGCGGTGGTTGCGGCCAGGGGTCTGGATTAATTCAGCCTCCAACCCCCCTGCTGGCGTGGGATGCGGAAGAAAGCTTGTGAGTTATCTAACTTTTAGTCGACTGGAGAAGTGGGTCTAGGGCTAGACGGGTGATTTCAAGTTTCCGAATGAATTCGGGTCGGAAACTTTTTGGGGGAGGGATAATAAGTTGATAAGCTGCTCGGAAATTAATTAAAAGTTACTTTCTCATTAATAACAAGTTTGCTGAAAGATTTCGCAATTTGGACCGTGGATAAAATAGATAGCAGCGTGTGATTGTATCGGACTCAGGTAGTAAGAACGTTCTATCTTCTATGATCCCAGGCAAGGTGGTTTCTCCAACTTAGTTAACCATCTGATAATGTTTCCGAAAAAATACCGCCCAAACTCCTCATCACACCTAAGAATCGGCAGCAGTCTCCGTCACGACAGGAGTACTGCCCGATCCGTTCCCATGGTAGTCATCATTCTCACTAAGTCTGTATTCCTCCTGGTCGATATGGCGGAACAGGAAGTAAAACACAACAGTAAGGATTCCTCCAGCAATACATGTACCGCCAAAGTCCCACGTCAGGTACGGGTCCTTGATCACCGCGGAGCAAGCCAGGCCAATAATATATGCGACTGAGCTGCTGAAAAGATTCAGGGCCATGAGCAGGCCCCGCATGTTCTGTGGAGCGTGGGAGTAAGCGATACCGTAGGCTGGGATGTTGATGAATAGCTCAGATATGCCGCCGAGGGCATAGGGGAGTGCGATCCACTGATAAATAAAAAAAATTTGAGTTAGAAAGCTATTCCGCGATACAGAACGAAATCACAGTTACATACCCAGATAGTGATAGGAGCAACCATCGCGACACCGTTTTCATCAACACATGTGTCGCTCGAACCAAACTCCCCGCACGGGCCCACCTTATAGGCGTAGTAGTTGAGCAGAGTATATCCAAGGCCGCCTATCGTAGACATAGCGAGACCAGTAGTGATACGGGCGACTGGCCCATAGCGGAAGCCCATGCGACGGACTAGAGGGTAGAGACCATAGTTAACAATCGGAGCAAATGCGATAATGCTCAAAGAATTGAAATTGCTGATGACATCGTTAGGGACTCCGTTAGTGGTTAGCATAGTCGATGTGAAGCTTGCTGCTTGCCCAATACCGTTATCGTTGAGATACTGGATCGGGAAGAAACAGAAAATACCAGCGGCTTGGAATGTACGCGAGACGTCGTCAACGAATTGATCGTTCCATCGGGTGGGAATATTTTGTCCACGAGCGGCAATGACGGATGGCTTGGCGGATTCCCAGAATCCGTGTCTTCCAATCCTCCAGATACCACCATTTCTTAAGCAAATCCCCAAAACACGGAAACAGTCAGGTAGGTCGCTCCCTCCTGGGGGGAGATGGACGAGGCGCTTTTGCATAAAAACCTGCACAAAGATCAGTCACCTCTGCGTGCAAAGACGAAAACTGGGAGGTATAATAAGAGTCTGGCCCATACCATCAAAAGGGGCAATGGAAGATATAAGAGGAGCGGCAGTAAGAACGCCAACCACCATCCTACATACTTCGATGCGTACGCAGTAGGTATTCCCATCATTCCACCAATATTGATCATCATGTAAAACCAGGTCATGATTCTCTCTGAAGTTGCCTCGGGATCAACAATAACCTTTTCGCCATTTTCGAGCACCTTGGTCTTGACTGTTGTATGTTTGTTCTGGTCAAGAAGTAGTGGTGCAATATTTGGTTTGAACATGGCTGTGAGGATAGGGTTAGCACCAGTATGTATGTATGTACATACATGCATAAACAAGGTAGATGAGAAAAAGTTTTCTACTTACCCGTGCCGATAGACAGGATATATAGCGAAAGGAAGTACGGGATCATAGCATTGCCGGAAGCTAGGAGGGATGGTGCTGCGGAGCCAACCAGCAAGACGTGGGCAATACCAACGACAGCAATACCCCAGCAAATAAGCTTGAAGCGTCCCGTATAGACATCGGCGATATAACCAAAGATTAGTGGAACACCATACGCCAACATGCTGAAAGACTGATTCACAGCATTCGCTTTGACTGACCCTAACCCGAGTGCACCAGTAGTTTGCTGGTCACCGCGTGGGGGGGCGCCATATCCATTCCCGCCGACAGGCATGGGCCGATTGACAAAATTACTGATCAGGGGTGAGGTGCCATAGTAAGAGGCGCGCTCGGCGAACTCGACCATGCAAACGAGGTAGGTTAAGGAGGGGATCTTTCCCGGGATACGGCGGAGAGTGGCCCTCTCCTCCTCTGTAGGGGCATCTTCATCTTCAACCGGAGAGACGGTGGCTTGGACATCGCTGGAGGGGGAAGAGGAGATTCCCTTCTCATCAGCCCACTCGTTTGACTTAGTCTGTGTGGAAGCTGTATTTTGTCAGAAAACATTTCCACTGGGGAAGGCTTAGATCCCAAAAACTCACCCATTGCGGTTTATCTTGGACGTAGACGGGCATCTGTAAGAGGAAGCATGGGCTCTTGAGGAAGCTATATATGGCTTCCACCGTTCTATGGGATTTTATCCAATGCCGTTGATAGGCACGAACAATACCCGCTAGTACTCCGTAGTCTCATCAGGAACAAGCTCATTTCCAAGGCGCTAAGAAGGTCACATCGTCTATCCACTCCGGCAAAGAAGGGTATGATAAGGAGGTTGCAATCTGTCAACAGCACGCCAAAATCTTGGTCGACTTGTATCGCAGGATGCTAAGCATCCTTAGCGGGAGACAGCCCGTTACAGCTAAGCAGCCGGATATGCTTGTACCGCGAATTCTCCGAGCTAAGAACCCAACCACCCCCGCAGTTACCTAAACATTGATATGAGAAAGGTGACATGGGCATACAACGAATACGAGCACATACCCCGTATATTATAAAATGGGATCCCCTTCGCACTGCGCCCGCTTTTCAGGGTCTTCTGCGAAACACTCCAATCCAAACCCGCCTCCCCAAAAATGAAAAGTCTTATCCTCGCTTTCGCTTTGGCCAGTGAGTTGGTCACTGCACTCCCATCACAGCTCCATAACCGTGACACGCAAGTCGGGTACATCGGTGTCTCGGTGGCAACAGTATGGACCGACTCCAGCAAACCCCGGCCGGAAGTTGATACGCCAGCCCTCACGAACCCCGCCGATATCCAGGGTTGGCTAGATTCGATGACACTCGACCAGTTCCTCGATCTCACCGACAGCAGCCGTACCCAGACTCAGGCGCTCTACGGTGCCGAGGTCAACATTGTCAGCGAGCAGGATGGTTGGTATGAGGTTGAAGTCAAGAGCCAGCCATCACCAAAGGATGAGCTTGGCTACCCGGGCTGGATCCCAGCAGTGCAAGTTTTGACCGACTCTGCCTATGGCCAGCTCCTCTCCAAAAAGCCGTTTGCCGCCGTTGACAAGGCCGCTACCACGACCCTATACAGCGATCGCCATATGAAAAAACCGTACATAGAAATTTCCTATAACACGCGGCTCCCAGTGATCAAATCTCTCGGCAAAGTGATCCAGGTCGCCGTGCCCGGTGGCGGCTCCGCGTACGTCGCTGCAAAGGATGCTACCGTATACAAGTCCGTTTCCGACATCCCCTATCCGACCGGCGAAGACCTCCTCGAGGCCGGCAAGCTGTTCATCGACCGCCACTATCTTTGGGGCGGCGCATCGGGCTTTGCCTTTGACTGCTCGGGCCTCACGCACACCCTATATGACGCTCATGGCATCACGATTGGCCGCGACGCAGACGCGCAGGCAGACTACATCGGCCACGGAGAGAATGTTCCCAAGGAAGACCTGCAAGTTGGGGATCTCATCTATTACGCGCATAATCTCTCGAATCCAAGCTCTATTTATCATGTTGCGATGTACGCGGGTGATGGCACGATGTTGGAAGCCCATGGGGCCGCGGTGCCAACCGGGATTCACCCGGTCAGATTCGACGAGAACTATTGGGGAGCGCAACGGTTCTTGACCAACTAGATGTGTCGAGCGATGGAGGGGGAATTGGAAAGCAAAGCAGTGGGTAATATATGGTGTTGGTATCAAGGGGGCGTAGTCGGGGTCAAAGGTGTTTGGGTTCAAGTTGTCGAGAGTTTAGGCGGCCCGGGCTGCGGAGACACATAGTTCCGGCGATGACTGGTAACTAGTACTCGGCCAAAAGCCAACAGTGTAACTTATGTTAAAATTATAATCAAAAGATACTGTTTAGCTTCTGCTTCTTCTCTCCTTATGCTTGTTTATACGAATCCAAGGGTGGAATAGAGAATAAACATAAATTAGCAACCGAACCTAAACCGGATTCAACAGAAATGTCAACGAGACAAGGCCGATAAGCTAACAAGTCCCCCGTCCGCCCAAAGGAACGGGGGTTGCTGAAGATAGAAAGTGAAATGGCGCCTAGTACTTCCCTCCTCTTCCCTCTTACAGCACCATCTGCCATGTAATCATCTTCGATCTCATTGCCTTCAGCACACCAAGCGGCAACAAGCTCGTATCCAGCATCCCCAACCCGCTAAACTGCGCAATAACCTCATCCGCATAAAACCTGACAATCCACCCGTTTTCAGCAGAGATCGAATTCGGATTGATATCCGGCAGACCCCCCCTGTGTTCAGAACCCCGAGTAACCCTTCCCCTTCTCCTCCCCCCTCTCGCCCTCCGACTCACTCCACTGGTTGTCCCGTTAACTTCACCCGAAAGATCTTCCAGTGCATTATACACATGGTCAGGAAACGTGACATCGAATGTCTGCTTCGCCGGGGTCATCAGATACGTATAAGTCGAATGGAACAACGAAGACGCACACTCTCGCCAGCGGACATAGTCGTCAAATGACATGAAGCTCTTAGCGGACGAGCCCCATGGCAAATGGCGTTCGGAGACAGTTGAATAGGATCCATTACCATCCCCGGAGTAGAAGTGGTCTTTATAGCGCCTGCGCCTCTCGGAGTCCGAGAGGTTCTCAAACTTCTTCTTGAGCTCTTCGTACTCTTTGCGCTCGTCCTTGTGGAATTGGCGAAGGTAGTCATCTGGATTGACGCAGACCCCGTCGCGGATAAACAGGAGCGGGATGAATGGGTTCAAGAGGCCTAGGCCGCCGCAGGTTTCTGGCATATAGAGGAATGCATCGGTGACGGACTCAACGTCGAAGCGGTTGGAGATGGTTTGGGATAGGTGTTGGGCTACAGTGGAGTTGTTGAAGAGATAGGATTGGATTTGTTTGTGGGCTTCCAAAGTTTTAGTGACGTGAGAGAGGCCAAAGCAGTTTGCAGGGCTATGGGGAGTATTAGTTTGTATATCCAGATAGAGGGAGGAGCGGGGGGTGGGGGGAGTTTGATGCTTACTCCGCGAATGTGTAGCTAAAAAAGCGACCAATACAAGAATTCCATGTCTTGGTCCATTCCAGTACGCTCCCGCAGCCTGCTAATTGTTTTTGGAGCTGCATGACATGTTGCATTACGTGTTCCTTATTGATGATCCAATGGCCTGATTCTGGATCCAGGACCATAAAATTCATCACGACAGGGCCCTTGGGCAACGCCCGGGTGATTTCCGTCTTCCTGTTCCGTTCCTCTTCCACAAAATAGACAGAGCCTGTCTTATTCATATTGAACTCCAGTCCCATGACTTTGGCAAATGTCTCCATCGTCTTCCATGCCTCGGCGCACTCTGCCGGTTTCCCACTAAGCCAGAGGTCATCGTGGAAACGATACAAGATCATCCCAGACCCATGGTTGACTGCCAAGTCCATAAAGAACATTATAACTTCGCCAATGAACTTTTCGAAAATATGGGCCATTGGAAGGCCGCGTTTGCGAGTGCGAACTGGCTTTCCATTAAGCATATCCAATGGCGGCTCTAGAACTTTTTTGAAGAATGTAATCCACTCTTCTTGGAAGCCCATGAAACGAAGCACGGCGAAAATGGTGCTATGTGCTAATCCGGCGCAAAACCATTGGAAGTCGCTCTGAACAACGGCAGCCTCACCGTCGATAGAGCGACGAACAAGAACCTCTGTAGCCAATGTGCGTAGGAGCAACTGCTTGATTTGTTTGGGGGACAGGTTTAGTTCATCGTCATCGTCCTCATCGTCGTCATCGTCGTACCCACCACCGGTGCTCTGGTAAAGTTTTGACGGCAACGGAGCCAGGAAGAAGTGGTCCCTGTAGCTTTCCTGGCGGAGAGCGTCGACATTTGCGTTATACGAGCGGAAACTATCACCTAGGTAATACTTGCGCTTCGCCAATTCCTCCGGAGGCATTGCCATGGAACATTTCCAAACGCTAGGGTTCTTCTGCATATCTTGGAGATAACCTTTAAGCTCAACAGCCCATATTGTCCCAATCCAATGGGTGAAGATCGTGTGGAGGACATCGTCATCCATCATAACACGCCATTTCCCGTTTGCGCTCTGGCGTCTACTAAAAGTCAGTGTTTCATTCCACCAGGTATTATCCAGAAAATAATGTAAAGAAATAACTCACGGCACAACAGGCATGCCACGGTCCCCTAGTCCCCAAGACCAATTCTCGATATTTGCATACCGCATGTTTAGGACATCCTTGATCTCGCTAAGAACGTCCTCATTGCCGAGGAAGTCGCGAAGAGTTGCTTTCTTCTCGTCGTCGAATAGGTCAACTTTCAACAGGGACTGGATGCACCATTCCAGACTGTCACGATCAAAGAGTTTCCTCTCGCGTAGCATAGATCTGCCCTTTTTCCGAACCTGTTTCCTTAGTGATTCTAGGGCGCTTTCCCCTTCGTCTGAATTGAACAGCTGCTTGAGATAGTTGTCGATTTCCACCTCGTCGGTTTCAAGGGGAGTCAAAACGACGCTTTCGAACTTGTCCCGTAGCTGATCCAACCTTTCCTTTTGAACGCTCTGGACAACGTCAAACGAATCGTCCAGAGACAGATTATCCAACGAGGGCGATTCTCCCCCGGAGGCCTTGGGTGCATCGATCCATTCAATCAATAGTCGTGAGTAGAGATCAGCAAGGTCGAGTTTCCTAGTCTCTGAATCGAGTTTTGCGCGCATCTTCTGCTCGAATTGCGCTAACTTCTCCTTGCTAACGGAAGGGTCGTATTCGGACTGGTGTACATAGCGACAAAAGTTTGCGAATTCTTCTGCTTCGGGGGCTGAGCAGATGCCCAAGTCTTTGATACTGTCATGGAGACTCTTGATCCTCTGCCCAACATCATTCCCCGCACCATCTGCTTTGGCTAGAATCTTATCCTTTTGCTTTTGGTACTTTTGGCGTCGTGTCTCCAGCTCCTGCACCTTGGTCACTGTGATGGACTGCAGGGTCCGCGAGAGGGTCGAAGAGGAGGCCATGGTGGATGAGAGTTTGTAGGGCTGATAGGATTTCGGATTGAACTGGGAATAGGATCAAAGGTCTGTTCCTTTGGCCTCTGGGTTGGTGGAAAGATGGGAAGGGAAAGGTTCCAGCCGTTGAGAGACATTCCGCCCGTTTAAATACCCAGCACGAGAACATGAAGGTTTGCATCCCAGTCATCTTTGCCGGTCTTTGCCTCAAGGACCAGAAAATTCTGCTCGATTCGATGCCGTCTCGCTGCCTAGTTTGTGGCATCTAACCGCGCCCTACGACGGCTGCACAAGGATCGCCATTGGTCGTAGCTGAGCCTACCCAGGAACTGCAGGACCCGATCGTCACAGTGATGCTTTGACGCCTTGAGATTTACTGAGCTCAAGATGAGTCACTAGCCATGGCGGCTAATCCGGGGAAGTTGGTGTGGTTGGTGAACCTTGATATGAAGTTAAAGTTGGAGCTGGGGATGAGGAGCCTGGCGCCAAGACTCGCTAAACGAACCAGAAGGGGCCGCCGCCTGATATCAACCCCCTTTTTATCAACATCCATGCATATCTCCTTGACAAGCGGTCTGTTTTGCTCCACGTCCTACACCACTCGGTCTGTGCGATTCTTGTGGTACTGTGGCCTTTTCATTGAGTTCTTTTTCTATCCATGGGCTTGAATGGCGGGGCGGCTGGCAGGCGATGGACCTCATGGCGCTGTGTTTGACTCACAAACTCTACCAATATCCCCCCTTCGAAGTTCAGAGTGCTTATAAACGAAATTCTTCGGGGGAGTCGATCGAAAGACTCGAGCCAGCATCTCGGTTCTTCCACGGCTATCTGGCTGTCCGTCCTGCCCCATCCAAGCCGAAGCAAATCCAGCCCTCGGAAGCCTGCATACACCACCATGAACAGGGTTGACCAGCAGGCTGAGATGTGACTTCAAGCAGCTCATCCCCCGCTTCAGATGTTTACGATGCCACCTTTGCTTGCCAGACTGCCCATTCGACCTACCGAACTTGGTTTATGCCCACGCTACTAACACGGTACCATATCTTGACCGGTTTATCTGTCTGCCGTTCCTCATGGAGCCTGAAGGGAGGATTGCTCGACTGTGACTTCGGGATCTGGCGAGGGGCTTTTGCAGTGGTTATGCCGGCTTACATTAGCTCTAATATTCAGTGGTTAACTAATGTGCACGAGTTGTCCGGCTATGAATGATGCAGCGACTTAACGTCATTTGTGTTCTGGGACCGGACCTTCGAAGGCTACGCAATGTATATTTCTGCCTCTAAATACTTCTAGAAAAGACAACCTTTCCGAGCTTTCCGCTGTTTGTCCATGATTTAAATTGCGTGAGCGTCTGGGGAATCTGGCGTCTTCCTACCAAGAATGCTTAATCCTTGCTGGTTATCGGCCCATGCCGATCAACCCCCACTTCGCAGAGCTGCTCCATCCGAAGACATCTCACTCGCACCGTTTCCCTTCCCGAGAGGGTTTATCAGTACTATCCTCTGAACTGGGGAACACCAAATCCCCGCACGCGATGTTCTGTCTTGCTGCAACCTTGCTCGGATAAGCACCCAACAAGCTCGTGTTCTGCAGTTTCTTCGCCCGCTTGGTGTCATGGACAGGGAATAACTCCCCGGTGTATGGATATCTTCGTTGCTTCCGGCAACCTGCTTGTTGCATCCGACCTGAATAGATAATTTCCTGGCTGTGTTCTATAAGAAGAGCGCAACGCCCCCTCTCTTTTGATTTTCACTGCGGCATTTACTTTCGGATCAGGTAGTCCACGATGCAGATAGTTACGATTTCTTTCTTGGCGCTTTCAATATCGCTTGCGGATGCTTGTTCGCCTGATCATCTCAATCGGAGATTCCGTGTACCAAATGAATTGGAGCTGGTGAAGAGAGGGGATGAATTCCCCCCAGTCCTCACCAACCATGAAACAATCTTAGTTAACTCCTTTAATAACAATACTTTGAGTGATTGGTCCTATTATTACACCCATGGCCTCCACGTCGCCGGTACAAACAAATCGATGGCTGAATGGACTGCGGAAAGGTGGACTGAGTTTGGGGTTCCGGCGTCTTTGGCTTCCTATTATGTGTATCTGAATTATCCGGTTTCACATTCTCTGTCGCTGACTCTTCCCGATGGGAGTGTTTGGAATGCGGATCTTGAAGAGGATGTCCTTCCCCTGGATGACACTACGAGCTATCCAAACCGTGTCCCAATCTTTCATGGCTACTCTGCGACTGGACAAGCGGCAGCGGAGTATGTCTATGTTGGCCGTGGGCAGCAAGTTGACTTCGATCGGCTGGTCGAACTGGGCATTTCCCTCGAGGGTAAAATTGCAGTTGCCAAGTATGGAGGGCCTTTCAGGTATGGACAGGACATACGCCCCGGCAGCCTTTCTTCCAACATCTATTGACTATCTGGCAGAGGTTTAAAGGTGAAGAATGCACAGGACCACGGAATGATTGCCTGTATTATTTTTACCGATCCAATTGACGACGGAAACGTGACAGAAGCCAATGGCTATGCTGCCTACCCGGATGGCCCTGCAAGGAACCCTTCATCTGTACAACGCGGGTCAGTTCAATTTCTGTCCACTTACCCCGGAGACCCAACGACACCAGGATATCCCTCTAGAGAGGACTCACCTCGAGCGGACAAAAGCCCCGTCGTGCCAAAAATCCCATCAATCCCAATCTCGTACGCAAATGCAATTCCTATACTCTCTGCCTTAGACGGCCATGGCGCCTCGGGTGAAAAGGTCAATCGAACCGGTTGGGTAGGCGCTCTCAACGTCTCATACTCAACTGGGCCCGCACCTGACACCCAGATCTCAATGAGCAATGTGATGAATGATACCTTCAGGCCCATCTACGATGCGATTGGTATAATCAACGGAACGAACCAGGATGAAGTTGTCCTCATTGGTAATCACTGGGACGCTTGGCTCATTGGCGGTGCCGGAGATCCTAATTCGGGCTCCGCTGTTATGGTCGAATTGGCCAAGGCACTTGGTAAGCTCCAGGAGTCGGGCTGGAAACCCAAGAGAACGATGTATGTGCCCCCCATCCCATCCGAGTCGGGTATCTTATAGCGCTAACTATTTCCAAGTGTTATGTGTTCATGGGATGCGGAGGAGTATGGCCTTGTCGGGTCAACCGAGTGGGTCGAAGAATATGTAGGTGGCATATCTATTCTACCTTTCTACCGTCCGTTTCATTTGACTGACGATATATATTCTAGATAAACTGGCTCAAAACGAGCGCCGTAGCGTACCTAAACATCGACGTTGCCGTTTCAGGCCCCTGGCCTTCTCTTCAAGCTACCCCTGGCCTTCATCAACTTGCCACGGAACTCATGAAGAAGGTCATTTACCCGTACAAGGGGGCGAACAACATGACTCTGTACGATATGTGGTATTCTAGCAGCG
This sequence comes from Emmonsiellopsis sp. PD_33, assembly GCA_032988165.1. Taxonomy (NCBI): domain Eukaryota; kingdom Fungi; phylum Ascomycota; class Eurotiomycetes; order Onygenales; family Ajellomycetaceae; genus Emmonsiellopsis; species Emmonsiellopsis sp. PD_33. The sequence goes on from JANTQF010000340.1 coordinate 13,637, forward strand.
ATGGAGAAATTGGCCCGCTGGGAAGTGGTTCCGACTATACTGCCTTTGTCCACAACGGCATTGCATCTGTAAGTATCATCGTGAAAGAGACAGGCCCATATCGACCGCGCTAACAATCCGTCTAGCTAGATTTCGGCGCTGGGGGTGGCCCAGAAGATCCAATCTACCAGTATCATTCCAACTATGACTCCTATCATTGGATGTCCACATACGGCGATCCCGGATATCTCTGGCACAAAGCTGTCGGACAGTACATCGCCCTTCTAGCCTATCACCTCGCCAGCGATGATGTCATTCCCTTCGATGTAACAAACTACGGAAAGGAAATGACTATGTATCTCGACGAGCTCCAGGGGGTCATTGCCGAGTCAAAGCTCTCTGTTGACGTCTCGCGGTTGGAAGCTGCTATTGGCGTCTTCAACAAGACGGCTGCTGCGGCAGCAGAATTGAAAGACCAAGCAATGGAATCGGGAGATGTTGATTTGATCAATCTGGTTAATGCCAAGTTCCGAGATTTTGAAAGAGGGTTCGTCAGCCAAGGCGGCCTGACGGACCGAGAGTATTACAAGAATGTTATTTTTGCGCCGGGGTTGGACACTGGGTAAGTCTATACTCATATGCCACAAACACGCTCTGCATTTTTTAGAAACGATACTGATAAGATTCCCCCCTCCTAGATACGCTCCAACAACATTCCCAGGAATCACCGAGGCTGTCCAGGCGGGTAACCAATCACTGGCAGAGGAATGGGTGGAACGAACGAGTAATGCGATCTATGTTGCCGCGGGGATTCTCACTCCGTAACTTATTTTCACCCCTGTGCGTAATGAAATAATGATTACATATACGCCTGCCCTATCGGGGTCCATATGTAAATAGATAGTCTGCTGTTGGGAGGAAGCCAAATGGCCAATTAATTGTCATTCACTTTGATAAATGAAAAATTGCGCCGTCAAGCGCGAAGTCTTTTTCTGCTTTTGGCTTTTGTCAAATAAGAATATATGCAGAGTTAGAGTTGTGTTTTTATATTCAGACCCTTTAGACCTCACGGGTCATTGGCAGTGAGCATATTGTTCTATGGGGGTTTCACTCACGCGCGTGAGAAGTGTTTCCACTAGGCCGGGAACCAGCAGAGAAAACTTGGATATTGCTGAGACACTTATGCCTGGGATCCAGTGTTTGGCTGCTAGTCAAACGCCGTAATGCGGCTCTTAACTACATTGCAACATCTCCTCTCCTGATAGAAGCCCTGAAGGAGTAAATTTGGTAGAATATAACACAGATAGGGATGGGGTCTATCTCAGGCTTCCAAGAACGAACAAACTATCGTGCACTGAAACTGCATGGAAGTACTATCACGACATGAATAGGTATTAATAACTTGAAGAACAGAATGACAACAAAAGATGCTAGGGGGGAAGAGCCGATAATGAAGGTAGGATTCTGTTCAGCGCAGATTTATGAGCTGCAACATAAACATTGTTAGACCGAGGAGCAGTCCCAAAATACAGCTGGTTCCGGAGATGGCTCCCAGACAGGCGAATCGTGAAGGGGTGGTCCCTGAGAGCTGCTTGCTCTTGAAACCATGAAGTAAGAGGCTGGTGGTTATAATCGATGACTCGAATTTCCACCTAGATTACTTGTCTAATGACGGTGCCTCCTGCCGTATGGATCCTGCCTGTCCGTGGCGTTTGGCTGGCAGATGTCCACCCAAGATGCAATGCCTCCCAGCGGCCCGGCGTCAAAAACTGGGAACCCGTGTCATTCAAGGCCGAGATGCGCACGCTGTTGCCGTTCCCCCCCAGACGGACAGGGATCCGGACCTCCATCACGACCAAATACCAAAAGTTGGTGGCAGGTAAAAACATGTGGTCATGCTGCATACAAATATGCTAGGAATTGACCACCTCGCCACCTTGAAAATCGGGATTGAAATTGAAAATCGCGGAGTTGACTAGTTCAAATCCAGACCCCTTAAAAGACAAGTCAGTTCCTAATATCCTTGGCTGCTGTAACTAGATAAAGCTTTGAGAACGTACTTCAACCCATTCAACTCCGCCTGTAGCAGGACCTGGTTTTGGATGGTACTCTTCACCATCTTTGAAATATACGCTGGCGCCATCCTCACGGGGCAGCTTTCCATCTTTGTAATATGATATAACAGCTCGCGTATTTGGGTGCTGCTGTTCATATTCCGGCTGTCGTAAATACCACTGCAGCTCTGCAATTCGTGCTGGAACATCGATTTTGACTGTAGTCGCACCAGACTGTATAATACTCGGGTCGAATGGAGGACGGTCCTTGTACAAAATAGGTGATTTTCCGTTGTAGATGGGGAGCCCAATTGGTGACGCGGCCACTGGCTTGTCCCTGGTGTATCCGGGCGGGGTTTTCGGTTCTGCCACTTCTGCATCCTCTTTGGCCTCCAGGGCAGCCCTACTTGCTTGAGCTTCGTCCTTGTTAAGTGCCATCGCGACTCGGATTGGAACGAAACAGCGATGAGGTGCTGTGGGGTCGCCAAGGTGGTGAGTTCACGCTGTTGTTGATGATCTACAGTGGCGCACCCTTAGCGTAACTATATTCGAGTTAATCGATGTATTTTGAATATTAGTTACGTAATGCCGGTCTGCCTCTCATCGTAAAAAATAGTACTAGTATCAACAAACATATCACACCGATGGTAAGCAATACTAGTACTACGAGAAGAAATCGACTTATGGAATTTGAACTCAATGAAGCGGAAGTCGAAATATTATTTCAAAGTCCCTGGTTGACAAGACTACTATAATGAGAACAATGCGGGCAGTGAAATTGGGATGTTGGTGGTTACTACACAGTATGTCATTAGTACTAGTATGTGTCCTATCATGCCACCCTATTTTTATTCAAGACCTAATTTTAAACAGTGACGATATTGCGAGATTGTTTGACGGTCAAGTGGGAAGGATTTGCCGTCTTATAGATACTCAGCCTGACCGACATGAAGGCGTGACGCATATCGCCCTTGCTGGTGGTCTTGGATCGTCATATTACGATATTATGCCGGTGGTAACGCGAAACAGATTCCCACCTCTATTAAACCGTGAGTCCCTTTTCCTTTTTTTTCTTTTGTTCTCCCGCTTCACCCCTCTCCTCCCTATCTTCTCTTTTCCTTTTGGCCCCCGGCCCTAACAAGCAGTGTAGTTAGTTAACTAGTTAGCTGTTTGCAGAGGTCCATAGCGACTTACCGCTCCCATGAGTCCTATATTGAGAAGGATTGACGAACCTGCGAGCTCACCCAATGTCTTGGGCATGGGTGCTCGATAGCCAGAACTCAAGATGTATACCCATCAATATTTTAAACTGAACTTCTCTACAGGCAAGGGACGGCTAGTTGATGGTATACTCTCTGAGATTGCTAATTACATATTGGCCAGGCCAATTACACAGCTCCAAAAATTCGCTATGAGGAGAAACAAAAGTATAGCATATATCATGTAGCTTTCCGTGCAGAATAACTGGAATCTATATGACTATGCCATGGCCTAGCCAACCGTGTAACTATCCATCCCCAGAGATAGTATGGCTATGGGTCACAGCAGTCTCAGGTAGCTAGCACCCCGACGGATCCCGACAGTTTGTTGCTTGCAGCCGGGCCAGAACAGATCCGCGCCGTTTTGGTACCTGTGCGCCTGAAGAAGAGCATAATCAGTGAGAATCATACATTTTAAGTTGGGGAATTGGCAATAATAGGGGTAGCGGCTTTTGAAGGGGTGGTAGCCTGGTAGGCGAGGTTGGTAGCCGTTTATTGTCCTGTAGTACAACAACGGGCATGCAGACGGGCATGTGCAGGTGGTGTCCCGATTGATTGATTCAGGGGGTTGTGAGGAGGGGTGGGTTTGAAGGTGGTTGATAGGCGGAGTTGGGGGATGTGGGAGACATAGGGGGTGATTATTTATATAGTTAACATTGGTAGATTTGGTAATGCTGTAAACAAAGGCAGAGATTGCAGTCAATATGGAAGGATACTTGCCTGTGGTAGTAGAGGAGAAACAAAGGATGAGATTATAAATAGTTAAGCCTTTCTCCTCCTGTTAACTGACGGCTGATTGCTTTAACAAAAGCCTTATTAAGGTTGCACAAGCAACGGATATGCAGTTTTCTAGAAGCCTGGGTAGAACGACTGGGGTAACTTGTTCGGCGACTGGTATTATGGTTCGGGGGCCTGCCGTCCACGGGTAGTTTCTAGTGGGCGTTATGTTGTCGATGATGTACTAAGAAACAATAAAGGAATAGAAATCTTTGTTACGTGGCTTGGGTCATGAGATTCATTTAAGAGGTTAGTTGCAGATTCTTTTTTATTAAAGGGAGGAGTTTTCCTGCCATGTGGTTATTATATTGGGTATATATCTTAATACCAATAGTAATATATGTAGCATGTAGTTTGTTTTGTGTCTGTGATGCCATATCTTGAAGGTATCTGCAGGGATAAAAGACGCTGTGGAACTTATAAAAAATGTGTAATAATGGGGACCCCACAATGACTGTTTGTTCAATTGACTTTTTAGAGTTTTAACAATGCGCGACAATGCGGCCAGGGAGCGGGATGATGGAAGCCGCATGCAGGTATGGGCTGATAAAGAGTTGATCAACAACAATTACAGTATAGGGGAGCAAGGGGAACCAGGAGGAGATGGTTGCTGAATACCCCCAGGTTTCTAGCTCCAATGTGATATCCAGTTCAAATTCGGCGAATTTACGCCACCTTCTGCGGTTATCCAGAGGCTATGGAGAAAATTTGGAAGCGGGGAAAGAAATATGTGATTCCTTTGCCTTCCATGCGTATATACTATTCTTAATACAAAACTAGAGCGCGGAACTGGCTGCAGCTAAAGAACCGTAAACCCAGCCGGTAAACCCATATATGGAAACGACAAAACTTGTATCTTAACTCCTTTCACCTCGAAGAAATAGAAAATAGGGCAACAGCGTTGAGTAGCACCCACGCGCCACTCCTACTCGCTACTCGATCAGCTTGTAATCGCTCAATTCCAGGCCCTCCAACTGATCATCACATTTCCTTAATGCCTGTTCGATGGAAGGAATCGCGCATTTGGAATGGCTATAATAGTATGTACTGGTACGCTGTGCGGCAGGAAAATATAAACCGCCTTTGAAGCGGTGTGCGAACTGTTCAAAACAGAGACCGGAGAATGGAGGATCAGGGCGATGGGGGAGGAGGTTCAGTGCCTTGAGCCGTTTGGTGAGCGCGCCTAGCATGAGCGAGTCGCATTCGAAGCTACAGTGTTCGTTTTCGGAATAATCTTCTAGGTGGATATGGAGGGTGGAGACAATGCGTGAGAGGGAGTCGACTCGGCGGGTATTTATTGTGTCTGGTTGTTTGTCAATGGCTGACTATACCTACGGACGTGGCTCTAGAATTAACGGAATTGGAATTGGAGAGTTACTAACCAACGATCTCGGCGGGAATAGGCAATTCCCCCAAGGGTAGCTCCTCTTTACCTTGTCGTAATGCTAGACGAGTTGCGTGCTTGAATTCTTGGGGCCGGTTGAATATCCAGCTAATGCATATCCAGCCCGGAATATCTTCGGTATAGCATTGCGGAATGGTATGTTTGAGGCCTTCGAACCAGAAATTTGCGAATATTACGACGCATTCGTGGAGATCATACTTGTCGACGAGCACAGCCACTTGCGTGAATGTCTGAATGTCCAGTTGTGCAGGCACCTTGCGCATGTGGCCGTGTATAATATTCAGAAGGATGAGGAATGCATCGGGATCATCGTCTGGGAGCGGAATTTCAACGCTTCCGGTCCGTTGAAGAACATTGCTCTCGTTAAATCTCCGCTGAAGCATCGCTCGAAATACGGAGGAAGCGAGAATTAAGTGCCGGGACGAAGCTCGTATTACAACCTCTGTTAAAGCACGTATCTCATTAGCCAGGACATTGCGATCTCTTGCAATAATGCCTGATACTCACCTTGTTCCCAGGAATACACGTCATCGGATATTTGTTTACTAGAGATTTTCGCATCTGCTTCGGTATCGTTGGACTGGTGTTCGTCGCCTATCCCTTCTCCTAACTCCGATATATCCTCGCATTCAAGATACCTCGTCATAGTAAGCATTACATCGCCCTCGGGGTCAAGAATATGATGCTCGGGTGCTGGTGGATCTAGCTTCGAAGCAATGGGCATGGGCGGAGAAAGTGCGGCAGGCATCTTGAAAAGGTAGTCGATAGATGCTAATCTGGGGGACTGGTTGTTTGGGTCAAAATCCCGATGGGCTGGAACAGGTGGAGCAGGAGGAGAAGGTTTCTTAAGTTAAAATCACTGTAGCCCTATTACCTCATGATGATAAAGGAGGGGGGGGGGGGGCACATCGCGGTCGTGTGACAAAGCTAAGGACGAGGAACGAGCCTGGGTTTTGTCTTTACATACGGCTTGGGAACCTCTATGCTTGCGTACGTGGCATTGATTTCGTGCGGCTATAGAGGGCGGAAGGAAATCTTGTGCACGCATATTTGGCTGTCAACCAGACCAGGTCAGTCCAATATGCTGGGTAAAAAACGGACTGGGAACAATCAAAATCGAGACCCCAACCGCCAGAGGATGCAGGTTGAGATAGACGATGTAGCGGGGCTGCATGGTTCCCATCAATGATCATCGTCGGACAACTCACGGCAAACCCTGGACGCAGAGCTGAGGTCGACATCTGGAAACGAAACTCACCGATCTCGTTGAGATGCCAGTTCCCGGTGCTGACAGGATGCCAGGTGGTCCAGAAGAACGGCCTGACCCTCGCGGTGCCTGTCGCAAAATGTGGGACAATGGGACTGATCCTCTGGCAAACGATCCCGTCCATAAAAGGCTCAGGTGCTCTGTATGGTGCCCATGTATCGACCACAAAGTTGACCCCGCCATATAAGAGGACGACCAGTTCGTGGAATGCCATTGGGTCAGACCTTTGGGAGTCGTTTTGGAACTGGAGGCTGTCAGGAATCTAACGTCATTCTCTGGATCCCTGCAATGGTGGTAGGGATTTACGCGGTCTACCTGCAGGTCATTGGGAATATCAAACTCAAAGAATCCCCGGAGCGGGTAAGGTTACCCAGCGAAAGCAATTTGAGAATCCCGCATGTCCGTGGGGGAAATAGGTGTAGTTTCTGGGTTGCATTTATAGATCATAGACGGGATAATGAACGAAGCAGCAAACAAAGAACTTCGGTATCGCGCGCTATCTACTCCGTAGTTAGTTATTAGTTATCCATATCCCAGGCCTGGAAGAGCTGCCGGAATCAGGAAAAAGGGCAGCAAACACCTTGTCAAATTCTCAAGAAATCAATCACTGCTAGTAAATACTAACTACTATTACTAGCTGAAATGTTAGGTCATGTGATATCTAAACCCTAAATACCCTCCCGCCGTCCTCCCCTATCCCGAAACACCACTCAGCAGGAAAAGATAGACATCATTTATGGATGTACTAGTATGTTCACGGCTTTGTGCAGATTGCCTGGAGCATTAACGGCAGCTTACAGACCACGCAATTCTCCTGCTCCGACAACTATGATGGTTAGTACTAATTTACTACTTTTATTTTGACACTGGTGATCAGGGTCCATAAACAAGCATCATGCTTCACAAATTGAAAACCTGGTTGACCCTGGTTTTCTATGGTCTTTCTACCCGGAAATACCAGTCCATGGCCCATTGGGCCGACATATCCTGCAGTCCAGCCATTGATCACAGCAACCACAGGTGCCAGACATCAATTGGACTGTGCAAGTGAGCTGCTGCACACAAAGTAGCCGCTAGCAAGGGTAAAGAGAAATTCTAACTGGTTAACTACTTCCCTGAGTCTGGTCTCCTTTCGCTGCCAACAAGTGGATTGGAGCTAAATGAAAAGCTGGGGAGAGGAAGTGTCCTAGATATTTCTACTCTGTACTCACAACTACTTCTCTTGCAGGATGGCTGGTTAGGAAGATTCTATGAAGGCATTGTCACACAAAAGTCCTTTGAATTACCGTTCGGTTTATGCATTTTTCTCTCTTTCGCTTATTATCCTTTGTCTGCCTCCTTGCATCCTCTCCTCCAGTTGCTTGCACTATTGTCAATGCAATATTCGCGATTTTCTATTATCTCTCCTCACTATTGTTATATCCACATAATTCTTATTTTTCTTTCTCCGTTTGCATCCTCTATTGATGATAAAACCACATATGCAACCAACCCTACTATTTGCATAATACTATGTGAGCTCCCAACAACCTCAACAACTTGTGTGGCCGTTGCTATGAGCTAGAACATCTTTAGCCATTTATCTAATGCGAAAGGTTCATACAGCCAATGGTAACTAACTTGCGCCGCACCCGGTGCCACAACCTATGTTATCCCTTGTAGACGATATTCCGCCGGGGTGAAATACGATCCTCCAATTCCCAGAACCAAGACCCCCATTTCTGCAGCCCGGAGACCAAAGGAATCAGTGTTACCCCTACAATCCTATCCACGTGCTTGCAATCAGTGTTACGTGGCCTAACTACCGTCCAAAATTTTCATCGTTCAACGATTTTTTCCTGGATGAAACTTCGCCGGCAAACCCGAGAGGCATGACCAAAAATCAAGTGCTTCTAACTGGCTATTATGCATAGGCATCACAATCACATAATTAAATGCCTGAAATGTTCCGCCCATTTCTCGAGTTCTCGTACAATATGTATCACGCACGCCTTAACTTGAGCTATAAATCACGATCTCCAATCATTGGAGCAAGTTTGCGAGTCAGTTGCACACCCAATGTTCTCATGTTCGGAGGTAAGGATCTGTCGGAAATTTACCATGTGGCCTTGATTGACAGGTGAGATTTGGTGCTTGTCTCTGACTGGACGCAGAAGGACCCTTTTATTAAGATTTGTGCTATTTCTTTTTTGTCGTTTCTTTTCTTTTTTGCAAATGTTACTATTTCTCCTCTGTCACTTCCGTCTACTTCGTGCGTGGAGAGCAAATAATACATGGATAACCAGGGTAAACAGGATCCTACCTGTGAAAGGAGAAAACGGATTTCCGGTTTATTATATAAACTCGCCCACGATTAAACGGCCATAACTTTTTGTTCGTATTTCCGTGATTGCCCAAGCTATGTAGCTCCCCTCCTCACACCCCACATCCCATGCCCCCCGCCTACGTCAACGCCAACGCCGACATCTAACTACATCACGGATCGATACCTAGCCTTGGCTACATGATCATCGTATGGAGGGACTTAAAGTTCCAGAAATTCCAGTCCATAACATCATCTAGTAGCCAATCCCCACCCACTATGCATTTTCCTTCTCATCGTTAGCTTGCGCTAACGCAGACGCCTCAGTCCTACATAAAATAAAAGATCGGTGTGTCTTATGACGGTGTGATAGTGTCCCTGCTGGCGAGCTGAGGAGAAGGTGAGAAGGTGACAGGCAGGGGTGAGATACATTGGTAGTCGGTCGGTGAGTTGGTGATGCTGTTAGACATGTGCGCGGCGGTCAGCAGGGGGGGGGATGTTACATGTAGGGTTATTTCGAAGATTAGATTGGTGGGCTGGTTTGCCTTTTTAATCCAACTGGCTTTGGTAACAATAAGTCTTCATGATGTTGGAGGAGGAGATTATTGTGAGGAAACACTTTTATCCCTGACCACAGTGGAAGTGAGGATAACATTTGCATGTTTTCCAAATGGGATTTGCACTCATACAGCTTACCTATAGACAGAATATGAAAAGATACTATTATGAACAGGTCAAAATTGTACGTGATGATAATGCTCTGGATAGCATCATATCTGGTCATTTTCATAACTACTACTACTACTACTAGTAGTAGTAGTAGTAGTAGTAGTAGTAGTAGTAGTAGTAGTAGTAGTAGTAGTAGTAGTAATAGTTATAAAATAATGATAAGCCACTTAATTTGCCATGATTAAGTTATCTCATACTAATAACTAATCACACCGGTGCGCCGTGCGTGCTCAACCAACAATACTGCATTCATCCTGAGATCAATGAAAAGGTTGGTAAAACCAGGGGAAGGAAAGGGTAAACCACCTACAATATCAGATATTCTAGGGGATACTTTGAACACCACTCATGCAATCCACATCCCCCTATCCCCTGTCTCTTGACGTATCATCAAAATATCTGGCCATTCCCTCATTTCTAAATCTATAGCTCGTATATCAGGGGAAATACCGATTCCCAATTGACAGCTATGATCCACGCTAGCTCATAGAAATTAGCAAAAACAACTGGAACATTTCCACTACCCCTCTACCCTCATCGCCCGACATATATCACGATAATGTTCGGAGTAAACGAACATCCAGATGACTGGGGATATCTCCAGCACTATGACGACCTCTTCAATTGTCATTATAGAACCTAATCGTGACTATGGATTCAACACCATTGCCAATGTTCGTACTCGAGATAGACGCGTGTTGGGGTCGGAGAGCCCGCAGAATTTCGTTTTCAGCCCCAATTGCAAGAGGATAATATATCTGCGCAATGGCTAAACGCCATCCTTGAGATGGGGGATATGGCTAAAATGTGTAGGAAGTATATGTATGTGGATGACTGAAAATATACCGGGATCATGAATTGGAAAGATAATCAGGCAGAGGATGAAGGATTCTGAAGGAGTTGAAAATATCTCTATTTCTGAAAATGGATATTTGACAAGAGAGAACAATAAATATTGTTAAAAGGGGGAGAAAGAGGTATCAATAATGCAAGAACAACGCGCATTTATGCGCACCAAAATTATATACAAGGAGTATGACATCAATCGTGGTAGTCAGTCGGCCCGTTAGTCAAAGCAGGCACACTGATAAGAGAAGGGCAGAAACAAAATGCCAATAATGAAGGATTATGTAGCGTCCTTCTGAAGGTCCTTTTCTTCGAGAAGACTTATCACGCCGCCGGACACTTCATCCATCACGGCAATAACAAGGCCGGAAGGGCGTGTGTTGGCCTTTCCGTTATGCGCAGCGACCAATTGCGTAACCTCCCTGACCGTGCTCGCTCTTGAGACGCAGAGCCAGTCCTTTCTAGGGACAACTACATCATCTAAATTAGGGATGGTAGCTAGTAACTTGCTCACATCATTTTCTTCTGCGAGTGCGCAGACTCGTCGCGGTGGAAGGACTTCCGTCGGTGATAGGAGGACCCACGATTTAGCTGTTGGGGAGCGGACTGCAGTTCTGAGGATGTCCATTATGCTCGTCTGTGCAGGTTGTTTTGGGTTGGATGGCGATATTAGCGGTATGATATTAAATGGAATCCCTCTATCAGATACGGAGGTTTCCTCAAGGGGTAAGAGAACCGGCGAACTCCGTAGCCCCTTTTCAGGGGATTCGGTTCCTGGACCCGGTGGTCTCGTCGGTGCTAAAGTTGGCGTTGGCTCTGAAATCGGGGTCATGGTGGCAGCCAATGCAGCGCCGATAGCCCCTCCTGGATGGAAGCCCTTAAAAACCTCCGCTGGGCCTTTTCCGGGTGAGGTATGTAGCCGCCTAGCTGTAGCAAGCGCCAACGCATCGCCTAGAGCTAGAGCCACGGTGGTAGATGAGGCGGGAGCAGCTAGTCCGAATGAGACTATCTCATGTTCGTGGACAGGGGACGGAAGTAGGATCGAGTTGATACTCCTCGAGGAGGTTATGAGTGGGCATAGCGAAGGGTGCATGTGCGCGGTCAATGCGATCACAGTCACGGTTGCTGGAAGATGTGACAGAAGGAGGAGTAACTCCGGTGTTTTCCCTGAGAAGGATATTAAAAGTATTGTGTCATTCTGGGGGGCAAAACACAGTTAGCCACGCTTCGATTTATCCTGAAAGAAAATGGGAAAGGGGGTGCTTGCCGGTTTAACCATGCCTAGGTCGCCATGTAGCGCCTCTGTGGGATGCAAAGATGTACTTTGGATGCCCAAACTGTTCATAGTTGCCACCACTTTCTCTCCTATCGTTCTGCTTTTTCCGACCCCTGAAATGACAACCTTTCCCCCTGTGTTCACAGAATTCGCTATCGCCATCACAGCCCGCTCCATGCTATCCCGCGCAAGGTTATCAGTCATGTATATGCGTTCCACGTGCGCGAGAGCTTCCCGCTCAGTAGATAGGACGTGAACAGCAGTGGATATCGCTAGTGGCAAGTCGCCCATTACGGGCGCCGACCTACCATCCGGATATAGTGGCGTAATTGGCAGGGTGGAACGACCTTCAGGTGTAGGAACGAAAGTCCGGATTGGGGGAGAAAGAAGGGCATGCTTTTTGCCCGTTAACGCAGGGGATGTCGTTTTCGCTCCGTTGCGCAATTCACCATGCTGTAGCTGGAAGGTATACTGCATATCTGGTAAGGAAAAGACATGAGAAAAAGGCATACACAGGTAGAAATTGGGAGGGGCCACATACTGCTGGTTGCTGCATGATTTTCCTGGGGACGTCCGCCGCTCACATTGTAGAGAGAACCGCCGCTGGTGTCTCTGTTCAGCTCTGCCATGCGCTGTTCAAACGCCTTTATGTGATACCTTTCCCGTCGACGCTTCCTCCGCGCCTCGACCATTTCCTCCGAGGTTTCATATTTTCGAGGACGGCCCCGCGCCATAATTGCCGTGCTCAGCGTGAGCCCCGACGGCGTTCAAATGCTCTTAATCCATAGATCAGACATTGACGGCAAATATCCGACTTTTCCGGGGCTATGATTTTTGATGTTGAAGTTTTGAAGCAGAAAAGAAACGGAGGCGGGGGCATACCTTCAGCGGAATTTGAGATTGTTTAGTCAGCGCGGGGGGAATTTAACTTTTATATGCGGTACAGGCCACGGAAGAACCGGTTTGGGTCGACAATATCCATGGGCGTTATTTAGGTTTATATATCTTCTTAAGCATGATCAACTTGGATGATTCCACATCCTTTCCATATCCTAAATGATCGGCCAGACGAGGCGCCGGGGGTGTCCAATGCGGGGACTTCCCGCACGCCATGCAGGCGTCCGTAAACGACACTCGCATATTCCGATCTATGCCGATGAGGGGAGTGATGATAACCTTGTTGGTTGCTTTTCCCGCTCTATCAAAGCTTGTCATCTCTCATTTCTCGCACGTCATCCAACATAGGACGATGACGCTTGGCATCACCTAGCCGCGCATCGATTACTTAATATAAATTGGAGGGTAGTTCTCGAAGCTTGGTAGACATTGAAATATTTGAGTGAGGTAATGGTAATAATACAATGCGCCACGGGGTAATTCGGGCCATGAGAAAAGGAAAATATATCCGGCCATGCTGGGAGGTCCCAGCGCCTGAAATCAAAATCCGTCGATGCTTGCACGAGGATGCACAGTGGGCCCAGTTCTGGTTTTGATGCTTTAAGCTTTAGTTGGACCTCGACGTGGTCAATGGTTTGACGCCCTTGTGAATCGCAGCAATGCCCGAAGTGAGGTTTTCATAGCCGCATCCAGGGGTTATAAATCCGGCCTTCTGGATCATTCCACGGAACTCCTCCTGGCTTGGAAATCTCTCGATGCTTTCTACCAAGTACTGATAGCTCGCCCGATCGCCTGCCACCAGATGGCCGATCAGAGGAATGGCACTGAAACTCCACCGCTTGTACACCTCATCAAACAGCCCGTTTGTGACCTTGCTGAACTCCAAACATGCGAATACACCACCGGGTTTCAACACGCGGAACGCCTCCTCGAGCGCTGCTTGCTTGTTGGTAAAGTTGCGAATGCCGAATGCGACAGTGTATAGATCAACCGAGTTATCCGGTATCGTGGGGATGGACTCCGCATTGGCCTCCATAAACGAGAGCCTATCCGTACCATAATATGGCGTTTCAAGGCTTCGCTTCTTGCCTTCTGCCAACATGTCCGGGTTGATATCTGCGATGGTCACACGTGTGTTTTGATCGTGGTTGATATTCGTAGCATGATCCAGCATCCGAAATGCAATGTCTCCAGTTCCACCAGCAACATCAAGGATATTCCAGCCCTGCTCCGCATTTTGCCTATGGCTAGGATATCGCGAACCGGGGTTTAAGCCTCGAACAAAGTAGTCTTTCCAAAGGCGGTGAATTCCTAATGACATGAAATCGTTCATTGTGTCGTATGAGCTAGCTACAGAGCTAAAAACAGCGCCGACTTCACGGTGTTAGTGGAGAAACAAGAGAAAATAGAGCCGTCTGCAGACAAGTCGTAGCGGAGCTTCGATAAACGGGATGGGTACCTCTGGCTTCCTTTTCAGTCTCTGCAACTGTTTCAAATCCGAAATGCGTCGTTCGACCATTCTGTTCCGGCTTCGGTGGCTCTGGTCTCTGGGTCTGAAGGGAGCAGGAAAAACATCGGTATGGGGCTTGGACGAACGGTCTGCGCTTGGCGCTGTAATGCAGACTTCGCCAGGCGGCTCGTGACGACATGATGGGCAAATGCGGCTGCTTTGAACCAATCCGGTAATTCCAGCGGCGGTTGCTGTTGTGAACGCGGCGAGCTCAGGTGAAGGTGGATGAAACTTGGTTGCGGAAAAGAAACGGAACGCCAAGACTTCGGCGGCTAACGTCCCCCAGCGAGCCGCAACATCGTCTCCTTTTCTTGTAGGAGAGATACTCGATCCATTTACTAAACGGCGTTTATTCCATTTACCTTTCTCTGTCCTGTACTATACCTCCATTCACATATCTCTATGTGGAATTCTACGAGCAGTTTCAATTGTTCTGCGAGAATCCCTTCAACCGTAATGAGAGAGACACAGCCAGGTAGAGAAGATGGAAAAAACCATATGTAAAAAGAACCAACAACAAACGTAGCTTCAATTGGATATCAAATATGCATAAATAACACAGGTATATAAAAAACCACGACAGCGAACCACATCTCAAAATTGAAATCTCCCATCGTCGTTGGACTATTCCGTCTTGGCCACCTTACCCTTCAATTTATCCCTCAACGCAACAATTCTGCCCAGGATCTTGGCCTTGAGTTCATTTTCTGGCACTTCTTCGACAGCAACCAGGCGGCGGACCAGGATGTTAAAGATGCTCCCGAATGCAAGTGCCATAACGGTGCTGGTTAATATTATCACGTTGTATGGCATACTAAAATCGGGTGTGGGTAGTGGTAATAGTAAGCTGGTGGTGCGGAGGTATATGGGTGGTGAGTTGCCGGCCCTTTCATCGCCGAGTAATCTAATTACTGCTGGGCCCACATTGAATCCCCGATTCGCGTCTGGAGGGTACTCGGTGTAGCGGAGAATGGCTTTCTCGAATTCATAAATTAGGGTGACGGTAGACGCCGCGGGAACCGATAGGATTAGTTCAAGTTGCGTCCCGCGTTCCCGGTCCAGCGCGGGCCGGTAGAAGACATCTTTGATGATTTCCGAACTTGGGACGGGAATGACTGTGCCATTTTGGTTGGCCACTTTAGCTTTGAGGGTGTGTAGGTACGGACGCATGAACCAGGGGAGGGTTTCGAAATAAATGAACTCTACGGAGTTGGAGTTCGACGGGTTAGTTAAGATAGACCGCATTCCACCTCGCTCTTGGCCGTGGCCAATTATTGTCCTCTCGGCGTGAAGAACAGGCTGCTCAAGTGGGACCTCTAAAGGTTCTTCTTGCGCGGGTAGAACTAGATCGAACGGGAAGTCATCTAGGATTGAGTAGCATCGTGAAAGGCCGTCTGGGTCCATCCGTTCGATAGCGCCGGCCGTAACTAAGACCTCCCTTTCGTTAGGGACTTTGATGCAGACGTGTTTTCTCTTATTCTCCTCTTCTTCCGTTAGAGGGCAGGCGCCTGGGATGGTACGTCCAAACACCTCCGATAGACGCCAGCCCTGGTCTACAGTGTTTCCAACTGGATAGCACGTATCTCCAGAGTTGTATTCCTTGGACTCGTCACAAACTAGCTGGTCGTTGGGGACGGGTCGTGGGATAGGGTTATCTGCCAAAGTTCAGTATATAAAATTCAGTAATCGCATAGATATATCATCAATGCTCACCTCTCGCCCGCTTTGAGCGGTCTACATCGAGGGCCATGTCAACAGTCTGCTCAATTTCGACCTGGCAACCCTCAGCATCCTCCGGACAGGTAGGTCGAACATCGATGGCCATGCTCTGCCATGAGGCATCAAATAGCCTGTGTCCATCAAACAAACTTGAGATTCCCGCTTTTCCCTTGCAGGGCAGAAGCTTCAAAAATGGAGTCAAGTTTTCCGTGCAAACTACCTCGCCTGGGAGTGTACCATGGAGGAAATGCAGCGGTCTCGAGGAATGGTTTCCCACGGGCTCGAATGTCACCACTGGTCTGGTCGTTCTCGTGGAGTCGATGAAATTCAAGGACGCGCAGAATAATCCGGAAAGGGACTGGGTGAGGGTGGTCCATTTGGAATATGCCCTGCAACATACAATCGTTAGAGATTGCTGAAGCGGCAACGAGGACAATTGCATCAAGAGTCAAACTCACGCTTCATCAGTATCCGCATCAATCCAGGCCCATAATTCAACTCCAGTTCCGCCCTCCTTAAACCCATGCCATGGCCGCTCGCCCCAGCTCTCCGCGTCCCAACGCCCAGTGGTGAATCTCAAATGTAGCTCCTTGGTGTTTGCATGTTGGAGGATTTGACCTAACGATCGTGGGAAATAGCGGAAATTCTGCTGCTCAAACGATTCAAGGGAGGCATTACTGCGGAAATTGAACGATGCTAACAGAGAGGATGGAGGTAGAGGCCGCAGAACCAGTTGCTCGTGGTACTCCGATGCGGCGGCGACAGCTGGCCACAGCAATGCAAAAAGAATGCAGAGAGAAAGAAAGGGGTTGAAAATCATGCCGTCATGTTGTAAGCGATGGACAACGCAAAATGCGATGAGAAGGGTCCCTGCGAATAAAGAGAGGGTAAGCCAATCGTCGTGGATCTATAACTCTTGTCTATCGCGCTGTCCATCGACTCAAGTTGCGGCGAGCAGCGATATCATGTGACCGTGGCTATCGCAAGCTGGCTTCGCGCTAGACTCTTTTCGTCGCGGGTGCACTAGCGCGATAGCCGAGACGCCAGAAGTTGGGCGCTGATGGCTGCGACAATGTGAAAATGCAGCTTGACGCCAAACAGCTAGAGTTGAACCCGACATTGCTCCCCAAACACTAGATAGGGACAAGACTCACCGGCTACTTCACTGTTTCCCTTCCTCATATTCCAGATCAGGCAGAAAACCACTTTTCATCATGGCGGCGGAGCAGAGGAAGCTGCTCGAGCAGCTTATGGGCGGTACGATCTCCAGCTCCCCACCGTGACATATGGTCATAAAAGCAGTGCTAACCTCTTGCGCAGCGGACCAAATGGTTGGCTTCGGTGGCTCATCGCGCAATTCCCAGCTCGCCATTACGGACAACAAAGTATGCCGGTCCTATCTGGTCGGCACATGCCCACACGACCTCTTCACGAACACAAAACAAGATCTTGGGCCATGTCCAAAGGTGCACAGCGAGGGGCTAAAGACGGAATACGAAGGCGCCTCAGCCCATGAGAAGTCGAAATGGGGCTTCGAGTACGACTATCTACGGGATATGCAAAAATATATCGACGACTGTAATCGCAGAATTGACTCAGCGCAACGACGATTGGAGAAGACGCCGGATGAAATACGGCAGACTAATAGTTTGGTATGTTACTATATTGTTTCCCTTCCTTTCCTTCTCACCTCCAGATGACACTTTGAAGAGCATAATCGAGTTAACACAATCCATTTCCCCTTGTCTAGCTCAAACAAATATCCGACCTCTCCAAAACCATCAACACCGGCCTCCTCGAAGTCTCCATCCTCAGCGAAATGGGCTCCGTCTCCACCGCCCTGAATGAATTCCACAAAGTTCGCACGGCAAAGCACCAAAAGGAAACCTGCGAGCGGGAACTCAAAGCCCTGTCCGACACCTCCGGCCCCTCAGGCCACCAAAAGCTACAAGTTTGCGACGTTTGCGGTGCATATCTCAGCCGTCTGGATAACGACCGTCGACTTGCGGATCATTTCTTTGGGAAGATGCATTTGGGCTATGCGAAGATGCGCGAGACATATAGTACGCTGCAGAAGGAGCTCAAGGGGCCTCCGCCGTTGAGACATGATGACAGGCCTTCTGGGCGGGGTGATTATGATAATGATGGCGGATGGGGATCTAGAGGGGCTGGGGGACGATACGGGGGCCCTAGAAGCGGCGGGGGCGGGGGGGGGTATAGAGGCTACAAGGGCAGAGGTGGAGGGGGGGGTTACGGAAATCGGTGGTAAAAGCTTCATCTGCCGTTCCCTCCTGTCAAATTTCGCATAGCGCAGGCGTTTGTGGTTGGCTTTTTTGGACTTTGATTTAATGGTCTCCTTTTTGTGGCTCAGATACGTTCACCTGAAAACAGGACCTGGTAATCCCATGATATGACAAATTTAAACATTCCATATAGTGTAGCTGTACTCAGGACATTCTTCCCTATTCTTTCGCCGTCGTTTTCGAAAAGCGGGGGTTGTGTCTTGATTAGTGCTACATGATATGATGATTTCCGGGTTTTACATTTGCGTAACCCTTATGAAATATATATCTTCAGCTACTTTAAACCTCTCACACTTGGGTCGTCAACAAACTCCAATTCTAAAATTCTACCCGACACAACCTTTTCGCTCTACTTATTAACTCCAACTTGACAACAGCAATAATACCGAGAAGAAAATTTTTTTGAGTAAACCCATACACATTCTTTTTACGTACAGGAGACCACACGTACAACACACCGAGCATACAAGCACGCATGCGTGAACCGGATCAATCAACCAAGCAAAACAAACAGGTACAACTTCCTATTTACACCCGCATACTAAAAAAAACCGCCGTGGAGAGGGTAAGGGAGAAGCGAGGGAAGAAGGGTAAAAAAAGAAGAATAATAATAATAGGTACAGTCTCAAAGCATACAGCTGCCGGATGAATAACAATTGGCATGGAAAAGGAAGGGGTTGTGGGTGAGGTAACTCGGGGATTTCAAACACTTGGGAAAAATCAGAGATGAATGATTGGAGCGCAGAGGGTGAAAAGGGGGCTAATATGCTGGAGGTGGTAGGTGGATTGTAATTGGGATGGAGGAGGGGTGGGAAAGAAATTACCCATGAATTGAGCAAATGAGAGAAGAAAAGGAAAAAAAAAAGCAAACACCCAAACCCGCAATTTCAAACAAATAAACTAAACTCTTCTAATGATAGTTAACAGGGACCTCCCATTTTTGGTTATTAACCATTAAAGAAAACAAAAGAGTAGACGAATATTCCCCATCGCGAATGAATAAAAGAAGAGTAAAGGAGAAAAAGAAGACTGTGCACACGCAACCGACGGAACTTATCCATCCATTGGTAGGTTATACTACCTTGACCTAGTTAAATAGATTACTGCTGCTTCCCATTCGTAGTCTCCACAATCTTGCTCATAAGCAGCGTGTAGTCATTCGCTGCAAGGGGGGTCCGCGCAATGATATCAGCAACAACGTTAATCTGGGAGACGTTGACATTCGGGGCTTGTTGGAGGAGCTGCTCTACTGCGGGGGACGTGGCGAGCGGGCCGAGGATTTGCGCTGCGGCCGCCTTGCCGGTTAGGGTTTGCGGAAGTGATGACTGGGACGGTACGGCGGGAGGCGGAGAGTAATGCTGAGATTGGTTGAAGCCGTGGGTTGGAGCGCCCGAGGGGGACGCAGCGGGTGCGGCCTGTGGGGTTGGGAATTGGGATTGCTGCGGCTGCGCACCTGGTGTAGCTGTCAGGGGGCTGGCTGTTGTGTAAGCGGGTTCTTGTGGAGTTGGTTGGCCGACAGGCGGGCTTTGGTGGTTGTTTGTTTTGACGACGAAGACAATGAGGAGAGTTCGTTCGGGAGGTGGGTCTTCGAGGGTGTTGTTTTCCAGCAGCTCAATGAACTCGGGTTTGCGGCTGTGGCCGGCCTCGATTGGGACGATGTATGTATCCTTAACTGCGGGCAGGGGATGCTTCCCAATCACGCCGTAGCGCTTGCGGTCCTGGAAGTAGCTGAATAACTTTTGGAACTGAGCGTTATCGTGCGAAGCCACGGGAGGCGGAATAGCGATGACCGATACGTCGGTGGTTTGACTGAATCGGAGACCACAGAGATAATTCGTTGCAAGTTGAGTTTCGATGCGGCCGTCAATCGCCAAAGTAGGCGGAATCAACTGCTCCCAAGGAATCTTTTCGGTCAAGTCGGCTCCGGCGACATGTCTCGCAGTGGCAGAGAAATCAGCAACTGGATTCATGGTCACCTTCCCTCGCCAAATTGCGCCGTCGGTATGGAAGTCCTTTGGAGAGTAGGGAGGAGACTCGACCTCTTCATCCTTGAGCAGCTGGTCGATTTCTGCATCAGCCTGGACCTTGTGGGTTGGTGGTGCACGGTGGGGGGCTGCTGCGCCAGGGGCGAATTGTTTGTCATGAGAAGCAGATCCAGGAGACTGCACGCTTGACCACACGTTCTGGATATTGAAAGTCGCGCTGGAGTGACGCCGGTGGTCACCGCTAGAAGTATCGATGGGATGAGGCCGTGGATGTTCGCCTCCGCCATCCATCGAGCCATGATATTCCCTAAACTCTGGTCGATGGGCGATAGTAGGGCTGGCTGGTCTGGCTCCGCTGGGACTCGTGCCAGAATGTGGTTCGATATCGTGAAGAGTGTCGCGGCGTGGGGCGGCTGAAAAGATAGATTCGGTGCCAACGTTCTGCGTATCGTCCTCGATCAATTCCTCCCCCTTATGAGTTCGTCTGATGCGTGGGCCTTGCTCTTGGACAATGATGTGCTGCCGCTCTGCCTCCCGCTTGATTTCATCGTCCTTCTGGCGCAGTTCTTTGCTAGCCATGTCCTGGGTGCTCATGGTGGAGAGCGTATCTGGAGAAATACTTCCTACAAGCAGACTATCACGTAACGAAGTATTCTTCTTTACATTGAATAGGATGGTCCGCATCTGTTGCTTATAGGGATCATTAGGTTCTCCCGAGCCTCCACAAAGATGTCTATACATGGCATTTTCAATTGCGAGCCCAAGTGCTTCACCAACCCCCTCTGCCGTCTTGCCAGATGGAGCTGTAAAGGCACCTTGTTGCTTGGCTGATGTTGCCTGTTCTACGAAGAGCCTGACCAGGGCCTGTGCCACATTCTTCCTGGCTCCGCCCGGGAGGCCTGACGGCCCACCGGTCCCTTCGGTAGGCGATTTTCCAACTTTATGTTCCTGAGCGGCATGTGCACTAGACATGCTTGGCTTCCGATGCACAGACGGTGACTTCACCTCTGGTGTTGCCACTGGGCCACCCGTCGACAACCGCTGGAGTTTCTGTTTTGGTCCCTGCAAATACGTATGTTAGTGTTGGCCATGAAGATATATAGGTTGGGGAGGTACACACTGGTTCGCGATGCCCGACTTCATGCTCATCAAACTTGCGCTTTTGGCTGCTAGGCGGGCCATGTTCAGGGGGCGCGGGAGGACTAATCAGTTCCCCGCTCGGCGGTGGAGCTGCTGCAGGAGTCTCTTTCGCAGGTGTTGCAGAGGCACTCGCAGCAACCTCCTCGCTGACCTCTGACTTGATATCACTGGGCCGGGCCGACTTTCTACCCCGCTTACCACCCTTCTTGCGCCGCGCCTTTTTCTCCTCTGCAGCCAAGGCTCTTATCTTCGCAGCCTCCTCCCAAGGTTTCTCGCCACGGGCCATCCTGTCTAGCAGCTCTTTATGGTTTTCCGGCTTGCATTGCTCGCAAAAGTACTCTGCAGGTTCCTGGCCTTTGGGAAAGGTGAGGCCCATGCAATCATTATGTTGCCATGCAGAGCATTTGTCGCAGCATATCATGCTTCTCTCCACGTCTTCCTCCTCCTCATATTCACCGCAGACGCAGCGGATTATCTCCTCCTCCTCTTCGTTGGGCGCGGGGGTTGGTTCGTTGGAAGCCTGTTTCTGAGACTTGGTCTGTCCCTTTCCCTTCCGTTTTGGAGCCGGCGCATCGGGTAGATCGTGGTTTTTGGTATGCTGGCCCTTTGTCGCTCGCCCTGAGCGTCGTGGTTCTTCTGTGTCTGGAAAGTTAGCTCGCGAATTCGACGACAACAGCATTGCCTCTGCACCCCCGATCTCGCCAAACAGGCAATAGATCGCGGCAGGCAGGTGGCAAATGCTTGCGCAATTGGGATACATAAGCTTACCGGCCATGATGTAGTAGGTGAACACGCGACAATAATAGATAGGCTACAGTGGATGAAACAGACAGCTGAGATGGTTGAATTTGCTGATTTTTGGACACAGAGTCTCGCCCCCCTCTTCCTCTCTACGGCATCGAATGGTGCTAGTAATACACAAGATAACAGAATCGTGGACCTTCAGTAATAGCAAATATGCCTTTGCTAGACCGAAATTATATCCCCCCCAGCCGTTGAGATAAAAACGGGCGTTGTGAGAAAGTTGCCGTTCCACGCGCGTTGTACTCCGCGTCCTGTAGACCCAACCTGTGGAGCTGGCAAGTCCACTCTTTCTCGCCAAGCTTCAGATTCCAGAGGGCGCGCGATCGATAACCATCTAGCAGCAATTATTGCAGGACACTGGCGAAGAAAAAAGCGTATTTCGGAAAGACAGTTGGATGAAGGTGAGATGTCGGATGGGATGTTGAGGTGAATGTTGTTGTTGAATTGATGTCGCGAAGGAGGAGTTGTTGATGGAACCGACGCCATCCCGGAAAGGGTTAGCGCGTGCACGTGAAAAGTCATTGAGTCATAGCTTAGTCACGCTCTTGGCAGAGAGAGCGGAGGTCACGTGGTCCTGGATGGAGCTCCAGCTCGCCGCAAACAAGAAAGAAGAATCGAAGCATCAGCCTGCGCATCTTCACTTTTAATTCGAATTTGCGCGCTGACATATTCCTACCATCATAACCATTCAATCTGTTTTATAACAAATTACTAGTTTAGCACCTACCTCCAATCTCTGCCTCCTGCCAACAAAAAAGACGCGACGTCATGGCCGATATTCGCGCCCTCCTCCGCAACGAGCTCGCCTCGCGCCGTGCCACAGACTCCAACAGCCCCTCCGCTAGACCTACAAAGAAACGAAAGCTAGAACCGGAACAGGATGATATCCGCAAAAAGTCAAGAGCTGCACAACAGCAACAACAAGCTTCACGGGAGGATGTGCACCCAGAAGCAGAGCAAGAAGTTGACGAAGAAGCGGGACCTATCGAACCACCAACGGCAGAAACCGCCGACATCCCCGAGCGTTCCCCATCCCCCGAAGAACCTACAGTACAAGCTGCACCAGCCCAAATAGAAACACAAGCCGTAGACGAAGATGAGTGGGCAGCATTTGAACGCGAGGTCGCTGCGCCTTCAAAGCTACCAACAACTGCCCCGCCTGCAGCGATCGCGGCGATTACTAGCAGTACGGCGATTTCGGCTGCCCCCGTCACGGCGGCTGAGCTTGCTGAGCGGGAGAGGATTGAGAGGGAGTCTCAGATGAGCGCGCGAGAGCGGGAGACGGTATATGAGAAGGAGGATGCGGCGAGGTTGTTGGAGGAGGAGTTTGATGAGATGGAGCAGTTGGAGGAGAGGGTTAAGAGGTTGAAGGAGATGAGGGATGAGATTCGGAGGAGGAAAGCGGGCGAGATGGTTGTGGAGGGGTTGGAGGGGGAGAGGGAAGAGGCGGGGCAGGGGGAGGGGGGGGGGGGGGGGGAGGGGGGGGGGGAAGAGGGAGAGGGGGAGGGCGGGGGGGGTGAAGAGGGGGGTGATTTGGGGGTTTGATTTTAGGGGTTTATTTCTTTTTCCTTTGGGAATGCGATTTTGTATATTCTGTAGATCGGAAGAGCACACGTTCGAAATTCAGTCACTCCGGGGTAAATCCGTTGCCAACTTTTGCCTGGCAAAAATAAACA